>JAFVLL020000141.1:0-69351 GCA_021397915.2 Tor tambroides
GGATGAAGTATATGTTGTTGTTGTTAAAGGATGTTGAGTGTCGTAGACATAGATACTATCATGCAAGAAAAATTTCAGACTTCGTCTGACAATAAAGTGTTATCATCATCATCATCATCATCTTCAGTTCAAAACATTGGTCTTATGCTAACAAATTTAGCTTTTGAGAGATAATAAAGCATCCCATTTAGCTTTTCTTTATATTTTTTCCTTTTTATCTGCCTTCCTCTTTCCTTTTCTCCTTCCACTTAATTTTTTTTTTTTAATTATGATTTATTTGTTTTTGAATCATTTTACAGTCTTTTCCCCTCCAAAAAATTTAAATATGACTCACTCATCTGGTAGCTATGAGACCATAACCACACCTTATTATCAGTCTATGATGGCTTTTCTTATCCCTTTCCATCAATGCAAAATTGCATCTGGTACATATATTTGAGCATGTGTTTTATGTCTATGAGTGTCGGTGGGTGTGTGTATGTGTGCTTAGCAACCCTCTATTATTCATGATTGTTTGTTATGAGGCGACAGTTTTGAAAATGCCACTCAGATTTTGGCTGTCATTGCATTTGAATGGGCTGTTATGTAAATGCGTTATGGGATGTGATTTAAGGTGCCTCTTAAATGGGGAAATTGCACATTGTATCTGTATGTGAGGGAGTGAGGCTGTAGAGAATACTGTATATGTTAAAAAAACAGCCTCAGTGTCACATACTCGCCTCCGATAATTGAGTTATTAGTAGTGAAAAGAACATCAAGCCTAATCAAATGGGATATGAAGTGAAAATGCTTTAATTTAAAAAAGGCCATTGTGAAAAACTGAGTGTGTATATGTGTTTGTCTGTTTTTGGGCTTAATTGTATGACAGGATTCATTGTGTGTGTGTGTGTGTATGTGTGTGTGTGTGTGTGTGTGTGTGTGTGTTCGCTTGCCTTTATAGTGTTCTAAAGCCTTTAAATTGGTCACAGAGTTTTGGTATCATTATCCGAATGCTAAAAACGTATAAGTGCATGTCTCTTGTTTAGTGCCTGGAGGTGTATCTGACAAGTGCAATTACAAAGCAATTGCTTTTGCTGTCAAATGTAGAGAACATTTAGGAGTATACTAGCATATTTATATAACTGCATGAAATGGCAGCACTAGGAACAATGCAGTTTTGCCTAGAAGGCTAGTAGCACCTCCATACTTATATTATTTAAAACAAATAGCCTTGAGTAAATAAACTTTGCTGTCAATGAATATTGTCATGTCTATCACAGTCCTGATGTTTATGTCATATTATTGTAAATTTAAGACTATAGTATATGCAGTTTAAATTTGAATCTGTTGAGTACAGAAGCTGGGTTTAGCCAGCAGTCCCCACAACAAAAATCTTAGCTCTGCTTTTGCTTCTGTCTGAATATTACTGGTTAACAACATATTTGAAGGGCAGTCATTAGTTTATTTCTAAACAGAAATGCAAATCTATTACCTCTGTCTCACATGGTGTTCCTCAGGGTTCTGTGTTCGGTCCACTCCATTTTACACGCTTCCTCACGCAACATGGCTTTAGCTTTTACAGCTCTGCTCACGATACTCAAATCGATTTTGAGTTGTTGCACCTAATCAGTGTTCTTCCTCCAGTTTTCTACCTCCTTTTTTGTTTTTGTGTCTGTTTTTTTATTTTGTGATATATATATTAAAGATTATCCTGTAAAGTGATTTTGAGAAAGGCACTATATAACAATAACAGTTATTATGATAATTATTATTTAATGAAAATTTGAAAACAATAACATTATTGGAAAGTCCCCACCATGACAGTGAAACACATGTGTCTGTGTGTGTGCTGTATGCACGTGTCATTGGGTAATATGCTGTCTCTAATTGTGCTACTGTGTGGCTGTCTGTTAAGAATGGAGAGACAAAGGGAGATAGAGACCCTAAGGCTGTAATAACATCTGTGGCCATCTTGAGCCCTCTCAGCTGCCCACACAGTGTAGACTCATACAGTATGTACACACGCACAAACATTTCCAAGCCTGACATGAAGACAGACGCATGATCATCAATCATTGAATATCACAAAATGTTACGGGTATGACAAGCAATACTCTGGTTCATTTATCATTTTCAGTGGTTTACTGTAAACTATGCCCTGAGGAATGCTGCACAGTCTTTCAGCTGGAACATTAATGATAGTAGTTCAGTCAAAGAGGGTTTCTTTGATGGAATGAATGGAGCCTTTCATTCGCCATGTGAATTAGATATGCAGAGTCATCCTTGGATGATGCATTTAAAGGGGTCCTATCATGAGGAATCAAAATTCCCTTGATATTTTCGTGTAAAAGAATCCATTGTACTACAAAGGTATACTGTAACTTCCAGAATTCAACATTTCCTTTCCAGTAAAAGACTTCACATTAAAATTAGGCTGTAAAAATGATTAATTCTAACATTCAAATAGCTTAATTATAAGTGTAAGAAAGATGATGGGAAATAGTCATAAAATGAGATCATTACATTTTTTGGTGGAAAAAGAGATTGCACTTGGGAACAATATAATAGAATGAATTATATATACACAACACTGATTAAATCACTTTATGGACGTCATATGTTTCTCTATGTACAAATGATTGTATAATGTGCTGGTGTAATACAGAGTATCCAATGGTGATTGTAAATGATTTTGTGCTGAGAAATAGCTTGCAGGAGCTTTTGAAGCTTAGAATGAACCTTATACTCTCCTCACCCACACATTCTCATAGAATTTCCTGCTACCTCATGCAAAAAAATGTTCCACTGATGCTAAGATGTCTTTTACACACAAGCAAACAGTTTTCTTTCTCTTCTTTTTTTCCAATGTCCAGTGGCTTAAATGTGTTCAAGCATGAAATAAGTGTTTGTTTGCTCACCTGCCCCGCAGGCACTCGTGTGGTGGACAAATAGTGGAAACATTTCTTTGGTGCAGTAGTGACTTTTGCATTCAGTCCAAAGAACCCACGACCCATTATGCTTGTAGTTGTGTTTATTCCTCATAACTGAGCTGGTGCTTGAGTATTTTTCTGTGAAGCATCACTACAGACAAATTAGTTGTTACGTAAAGAGAGGTTTAAGGTTGTTATGCTGACTTACAGTTGATTAGAAATGAAGTTCAGTCAGATGAGATAAGTTGAGGAAGTTATAGAAAGTGAAGCTGAGCTAAGATAAATTGCATTCAAACTGTGAATCTTATTAAACACGAATTTAGTCATACAGAGTTAAATATGCAACCTGTACATACTGTTGCAATAATTTCATAAAGATCTTGTTAAACTTTACACCAGGGTTCTCAAGTACAAATTACCGGAGACCACACGCCAACTTGTTCTCTAGTTACAACAAATATCATACATGTTGCATAACGATGAATTTTTAACTATTTAAATCTTTCTCTTATACCTTGTGTACTGTTCTGCTATTTCAGGAATTTAAGGTCTCTTTGTTCTGTGCTTCATACATCAGACAATGGGTCTGTTTTGTCAGAAATATTTTGCTATTTTTTATCTCACCTTAATAACTGCAATTTTCCAGTAGTTAAGAAGTTCCATTAAAAGACCAGTAACATCACTGGTTGTCTTTGATGTATTGATCAGAAGTTTTGTTTTGTTTTATTTAGTCCTCAATTTAAATACAGTGACTAAAAATACATAGCAGTCATCTGATTTAAATATTAAAACTTGAGGGACCATGTATAAAATCTTTGGGGCATATTCGTTTTTATACACTTGCTTTATACCATGGTATTTTCATTTTGCAAGTTTTTATGTGTGTAAATACAGAATTTTTTTTTCTTCTGTAAACAGCTATAAAGAGAAAACAGAGGTCCACTCCACAGAGACAGATCACAACCTACATACGAATAGCTTACTGAGATACACTATATTGCCAAAAGTATTGGGTCGTCCCCTTCTAATGAACAGGTTTGACTACTTTAGTAATTTCTATGAGTACAAATCTTAATGTTAAAGCATATAATGATATTCTAGGAAATTGTGTGCTTCTAATATTATAGCAACAGATTGGACAGGACCCTTTTCTATTCTAACATAGTGCCTCTGTGTATAAGGCAAGGTTCAAAAAGAAAATGATTGATTCAGTCAGTGTGGAAGAACTTGACTGGTCTGCATAAAACCAAGTCCTAATCCCAGTTTAACACCTCTGGTGTGACTGTAGATGCAGACCTTGAGCCAAAAACTCATCACCAAACACCAATGACTTGTACATATGGGTACAGTCATTTTAGACACTTCCAAAACTGTTGCAACAGAGATGGAAATACAATTTTTAAATACATGAATTATGTTCCCATCGTTGTTGCCACAGATTTGGAAGTGCATTTTTCTGTTCTAAAGAAGGAGGTGTCCCAATACTTTTGTCTATATAGTGTATGTACAAGTCATTTGTTGGCAAGTCATTTGAGTTTTTGGCTCAAGGCCTGCATTTACAGTCATACCAGAGGTGTTAAACTGGGATTAGGACTTGGTTTTATGCAGACCATTCAAGTTCTTCCACACTGACTGAATCAGTAATTTTCTTTTTGAACCTTGCCTTATACACCGAGGCATTGGCATGTTAGAATAGAAAAGGGTCCTGTCCAAACTGTTGCTATAATATTAGAAGCACACAATTTCTTAGAATATCATTATATGCTTTAACATTAAGATTTGTACTCATAAAAATGACTAAAGTAGTCAAACCTGTTCATTAGAAGGGGGCGACCCAATACTTTTGGCAATTTAGTGTATATGGTCTTTTAGAGGTACAGTAAAGCAGATTTTCTGTGCCTCTGTGGAGGATTGGAATTTATGTCAAATAAATCATTCACAGCAAACTTACTAACACTTACTATTCACATTCCTTACTAACCACTGAAAATGCAGACATAAATGCTATCAGTAGTAAAACACACACACACACACAATCACACAAAACAATCTGCATTTATTACTCTTTTCTCCCTCACACACTGAAGGCACATCCTGCTATAACAAAATGGATTTGTATTATGCAACACTCACACGTCTATATGGACGAGTAAACATATTCTTCCTCCTCAGGTGCAATAGCAGTCCACTTAAGTACACACACAGACACACACAAATACTTAGTCTATTCCATTCCTTGTGCCACAAGGCACTCTTTCATCCACCAGCAGTGCACTTTACTACTGTATAGTCTGTCTCACGCTCATGTCTACAGGCACTCAGCAACTACATTGTCTCCGTTCATCTACTAAAATGCTTTCAACTCTTGGGTCAAAACATCAGAAAATGCTCCAGAAATGAATCTATTTTAGTTTAGATAGATTTTTTTTTTTGCTGTGAATTGTGTAAAGAATATGTGCTCTTTTTGTCAAAAATTACATTACAGTTTTACAATTGCTAGAAACAATTTCTCAAAACTTATGTCACTTCTTCAAAAGTCTTCACACAGTGAGCACAACAGCAGTCTATGTGGGTTTACATACTTTTTTCAAAACTGTTTAACTTAGCATATTACTGGTTAACATCACATTTGAAAGGCAATCATTAGTTTATTTCTAAACAGAAATATATATCTATTGCCTCTGTCTCACATGGTGTTCCTCAGGGTTCTGTGCTGGGTCCACTCCTTTTTAAATTTTACGTGCTTCCTCGTGCAACATTGCTCTAGCTTTTATAGCTCCTCCATTTTTCCTCCATTTTTCTACCTCCATTTTTGTTTTTGTGTGTCTAATGTCTTTTGTCTTCTGATTTATTATAAAGATTATCCTGTAAAGTGATTTGAGAAAGACACTATATAACAATAACAATTATTAGAATAATTATTTTATGCAAATCTGAAAACAATAGAAATTACAGTTTTTCTCGATTGCTAAAACACTATAACCAGGCTTTTGAACTAAAATTTCAAAACCATAATGCCATTTTTCAAAAAGCACACCCATTTCCCTAAACTATAAACACTATTCCCTGCTTTGAAAACATGAGTCAAATTTGGTGAACTCTTACTGCAAAACTCTACACACAGATCCCTACATTTCTCAGTGCTTACACCATGTGCTCATTTAGAAAGCACTAGCATTCAATATTGTTCACTCAAGTCTGCACAGTTTGAGCTCATTTAGCACACAATTACCCAAGTGGAAACACTAGGAGTCAAAATGTATCACACACCAATCAGAACCTTCGATGGAGATAAAAGGGCCAAAGTCAGCTTACAGTGTTTCTCAGTGGCTTTGGTGCATTTCTCCGATCAGAAATTAAATTCTCAAAACAACCTCCACATCATCTAGTCACTTATGCACATCATAAAAAGTTTCTCATTCTTTTGAACAAGTTGTGATTGTTTTGGTACATTCATGCAACTGATTATGTACATTTGTCTGTCGTTTCCTACATTATCAGTTACTAGTGTCATGTTGCTCAAAATGTATTATATAGTTCTCTGTGCTATAGTCTTATCCCCAAAGCCTAAAGTCATTAGTTCATCGTATAGGTCATTACAGTAAATGCAAAATGAGATCCACCAATGACAGATCAGTTCTCTGAAATAGCTCAAAGGTGCATCTCATCAACCTTCAATTGGAAAGCATATATAGACAGAGGACAACACAAGTTATAAATTTTGACAGTGGACTTTCTAATTTTTATTTTTGCCTTTGTGCCCATATTTTTTTTTTCTTTTCTGTTTCACAATGACGTTGTAATGTGTTTTTTTTTTGTGTTTTTTTTGGTCAGACCACAAGTAAAAGTGTAACTGTGAATCATATCTGGTCTTTTTCAATCAATATCCCACATAAAGTAATGTGAAATTTTGTACTTTGAAAGAGGAAGAGGAGAAGGAGGAGGAGGACAAAAACATGGAAGAGAAAGAGGAATTGGAAAGGCAAGGGCAAGAAGACAAGCAGTCTCATATATTTTAGTTGATGTGTGCCAGGGTTGGATCAGGCATGCGAGAGGATTTTACCCCCGCTGCCTAGCCAGGGCCAATATAGCCTGTGATGCTGAAGAGGTTCTTTGGCCTCTCCCAGACCAAAGATGGGATGCTGGGGCAGAATAATTATTTTTGTTGTTGTTTACTGTATTGTACTGTACTCTACCATACATTAAATTAAGGAATAAATCATTTGGGGAGTACCACAAGCAACACTTATTAGAGGGTTTTTGTAGTATTGTTTTGAATTTATCTCATCAGTGTGTAAGGCTGTGTTGTAGTGTATGTGTTTTTGAGGGTTTGTGTATCATGTCTGAGAGCAAAGTTTGATTTTTCAGCAAGATTGAGTTGTTTTGAGTGGAGAGCTTCATTTTGACCTGAATATAGGAAGTTTGGGGAACTGAGATAGAAGTTATGGATTTGTGTTGAGTTTTGCAAAAAAAGAGGCATAATTTCAAGAAATGTGTTTAAGCAATTGAGAAAAACTGTAATGGAAAGTCCCCACCATGACAGTGAGACACGTGTGTCTGTGTGTGTGCTGTATGCACGTGTCATGGGGTAACAGTTTTTTTAAAAACAGTTTAACTTAGCAGACAGCTGAGTAAGGCAATAATTTGCTGCATTTCTCAATAATATCATATTGAAATATATTCTAAATATATATATATATAAAAAAAATGTATTACTATTAAAACAGATGTAGCTGAACACCTACACAGGTGTTAGTCTTTCAGTATCATTAGCTTCTATCCAAAAAAATTGTACAAAATGCAAAAATGAACACATGGACCATGTAAGATATACTGTAGTGAATTCTAAACAGTAGACAGCCAGCATTCTTGTTTTGTAAAGAGAATTTACAAGAAAACATTTAAGAAAACATTGTATGAGTTACAAAGTATGTTTGTTAGGTGGTGAAAAGCTTTGCGAGTGTTATGGAAGAATGAGTTGATTTGAGACATGTATGAAGCATGTATGAAGTATTTTGGTAGTTTTAGTGCATTTTGGATATTCAGTTGACTGCTGTGCCAAGCTGAAAATTGGTGAGGGGAAATGTGTGAAGAGTTGTGAAAAGAGACCTAAGTATTGAGAAATATGTGCTAGCAATTATTTTCATGAGATTTATGAGATACATGTTATGCTGGTGTCTGCATGGTCTTCGCTGTTGGCTGTTGGTCATGGTGCACCTGTTCACTTGTAACAGATCTAAAAATCTCTCTAGAGAGACACTGGACACGTGTGTGTGTATGTGTGTGTGTGTGTGTGTGTGTGTGTGTGTGTGTGCGTGTATGTGTGTGTGCGTGTATGTGTGTGTATGTGTGTGTGTGTGTGTGTCAGAGGTTTTGTGATATACAGGAATGAAAACTTAATCCGTCTTTGAATGGGAAATCCTCAGTAGCTGCTGCTGCAGCTGACACACACTCACACAGACGCTCTGACACGTTCTCACACGCTCTGGCAGCAGAACGCAGCATGTCAGGAAACTGTAATTAGTTCAAATATAAGACTAGTGGCCATGCTTAAGAGAATTAACTATTCAAAATAACAATTTTGTTCTTGCATGGTGTTATTAAATGTGCACATCTAAGGTAATAAATGGCATGAGGGGATTTGAAGCTTCTTCAATTGTGGCATGTCATGGTCAACAGTAATTTTGTTCTGGTTAAAAGATTCCCAGGTTTCCTCACAGGGGCTCCGTTTGGATTAAATTAGATATTGCCAATTTGAGTGATTATATGGAGGAAATTACCTCTATTCCTCCTGCCTACTGTAACGCAGGACAACATTTTAGCAAAAGACTCCATTCCTCTAAATTCCAATCGGATAGATTCTTTCATTAAATACTCATCCTATGTAGTTCCAAACCCGTATAATTCGCTTTCTTTTGTGAAACACAGTAGCAGATATCTATAGAATGTTTCTGCTTTTTTGGTCTAGACAATAATACTCAGTGGGCCCCATAAGTTTCATGCTCCAAAAAGGACACAATGAGGTTTGATTGGTGTATATTATTAATGGTCAGCAATTTAATTTGATATCAGACCACCTAAAATTTGGTCTCTTCGCCATACAAAGTAATCATATCGCTTCATGAGTTTCGTTTTTTTCTACCTTTATGTCTTGAGCTTAAAGTATTTGGATCCCATTGGCTTTCACTGTACATTACAAAAAATGGTAACCTGCAATTGTTAGTTTAAAGAGATATTTCTACATGTATTTAGGTTGATTCAGTGATATTAAATAATATTTTTGACTGAAAACCAGTTAATTTTTTCAGTGTCCTGATCAAAAATATCTGAATATTTCTTCAAATATCTACTTTTGTGTTTTGCAAAAGAAAGCAAATCGCACAAGTTTGGAATAGCATAAGCTGAGTAAATGATGAGAGAATTTTCAGAAGTTTGCTTAGAATCTTGTTGCTATTGTAGTTGTTCAACAGCATTACAGCACTGTCGTGACAGGCGTGCAAGGTGGCTTTTTTTGTCTTGCAGGAGACATGCTGTTTACAGCGATACTTGGTGCATTTAATTATAAGCTCTTCACTAATCTTGGCCTGCTGCAGACTCTGCCAGCTGAGGCATCAGACAACCAACAACACAATGTGAGGCTCTGCGAGAAAAACAGGATAGCCTTGACAGAATAACCAGATTAAACATTAAAGCCCAAGCCAGCACTCACTTGTACAATGGATGCCCATTCTGTTCATATTTTAGTGCCAGATCAGCAGGGGCTGCATTTACCCTTTCAGGCAGGTGGTTGTGGTAAAGAATGTTTTATAACAGTTGCAGACCCTTACACAGTGTCTGCAAGTGAGCGATGAGATGCTACAAACTACAAAATTTACACTGCAAGCACTTGCGGTATTTAGGTCTTTGGATTATAACAGAATCCTTTTAGTCTTCACTGTAGACAGGGAATTAGAATCATAGATGTTAATACATAGATTATACTTTAATATGTAGGAATTCGGTTGTTCCAGATATGTCAACAGATCCACTATCTTGGAACGGCAAACATTTCTGGTTTCTGGTTTATATAAATATGTATAATATAAAAAGTATATTTTACTATCAGATTACTACAGTATAACTACTTTACATTTACTTTTGGATGATGCATCATTTAATTTCAACGATGCACAGTTAACTATGATGTATAGCTTACTCTCTGATTTGGAAAATAAATCAATAAGTTTTCTGTCTTAACTGAACTGTAACCTTGTTTATACATACATGTATACATCTATCTACTATCAATCTATCTATCTATACATACATATCTGTGTGTGCATGTTTATGTATATACTGTATGCATATCACAAATCATCCAGCAAGTAAAACCATCAACAATATTATGATTCGATAGGTGGGCTTGAAATTAAAAAGATTATTTAATTGATCATTTTTGTTGTGTTCTGACTTTTAGAATTGACTTGTGAATAAACAAATATATTATGAATTTTAGGGAATTGAATTATTATGGTTTATAACTTTCTATAGCAAACTTGTTTTATTTCTGATCACTTATACCATCGCTGTGTACTGTTGTGTTGAATATACATAATAAGGATGTTTTACCAATACTCTGATAATTTTAGAAGTTTATTATCAGCAATGTGCAGTATTATATGCCAAACTGAGTGAAAATTGGTTAGAGAGAGCTGTTACTGTTGCAGGCGATTAGTTCGATTAGTTCGCTTGCTTGTGTTAATAGGTGGATTTTGACCTTTCCAGTTCGGTGAACATGCAAACATATGGTAATTAGGAAAAAAATTGCTGATGTAGAATCTAGGTATTTAACTTTATGGTAAGGATGGCTCTAGTTTCTCTTGGTTTGTTGAAATGAGTTAGAATTTCTTTTCTCTGATCGACAGTATAGTGTTATTTGCTCTCAGGCACTTTTGGAAATCAGCTGTTAATAGCATCTTATTTTAGATCAGCTAATGTTTCTGACAGATATTACTGCTCATTATTTCTTCCTGTGCAATTCAGAGTGATTAGGGAATCAGGGGAAGGTCCAGTAGGTGGGCTCATATTAGAGGACATCTGTACATGCCAGGGTTATGGCACAGCAGGTGCCCAAATTATCCAGCAGGCGCATAGAGGGGCTGTGGCAGACTGCTACCACCCTTGTTCTGTTTGTGCTGCTGTGCCAGTTCACACACACTAATACACAGTGAGAAATGATTATGTTGAAGGTGAGCTCTGTATCTTGTGTGTGTGTGTGTGTGTGTGTGTTTGTGTGTTTGGATTTTTGTGCGTTGTGGCCTTGGGCTTGTAACCGTTTTCAAAGTCAGTTTGCCCAGCTCCCGCTTTCTCTCTCTCTCTCTCTCTCTCTCTCTCATTCTCCCTTCTTGCTTTAATATCCCTTTAGTCACAGAGCTACATTAGACTGACAAAACATAAACACCCTTCATTTAACACAATTTCGACTCATCATCATCCTAATTGCTTTACTGGGAACAGTGTAAAAAAATTCCATATAACACTTAAAGCAAATAAGCAGCTCAGAGACACTGGTCTAGGATCAATCTGGAAGACAAATGTTCCACTTGGTATCTCCTCTCTTCATTGGTGTTTCTGCATAATGATGGTTCCCATTTGCTGTGGCTCTCAATGAGAGCCTTATGAAATACATTCATCCTAAAGATGAAATGTTGAGCCCTGGAAGAACCTGATAACTTTAGTGGCTATGTGTGGAACAATATGCTGTCAGCGCTGTTGTTATGGCTGTATTAATGTTGTGACCTTTTCTCTGTGATTTAACAGAAAGCAAAAGCAAGGAAAGTATTCTTCTGCCTGCACTCAGGGATTTATGAAGATTAAGCCTAACTAAAGTGTGCATGTGCTTGCTTGCGAGCATTTATTTGTGTGTGAGTGTGTGTGCAGTTTTCGTATCTTTGTACACCACGTTTAGCACTGAGCAACTTAAAAAAGGAGAAAAAGCCAAGGCCACACTTACTCTTTTTGCACTAGTTTTTGGGTAATCATTTTTTGCATATCGAGGGGTGAGAACCAGGAGGGCGTAAGTGACATTTCACCAACTTTACAGGAGAGCTAAAACAAAAATTTTTCCATAGTTTGATCTGACTTTGTGTACCGATTTCAATTGTTTATAATACAGATTTGTTCACTCATGGATGACAGTTCTTTTGCCAGTAGAAAGAGCTCATTAAGAGCTTTCATTTGATGTATATATCTCCATTTCACCAAAAATGTCACTTACGCCCTTCTGGTTCTCAACCCTCGATATATGAACTGGGCCTGCAGCAGTTGTCAAAGGTTGTAAGAGTTGTAAGGAGAATTTCTCACTCACTTCTCCGCCATCTTGGATAGCGATGTTGAAAAATTTAGAAAAGCTTTTTATCAGCCGTGTTCTGCAGGAAGCTTTAACACATTTGATGTTGGACATAATGAGAGAAAATGATTCTTTCATCAATTAATGAACAGGAACAATGTAGATGTGCTACATGTGCATTTCACAGAATCTCTAAACGTTTGGAAGAGTTCATTGTCACAATCATTTGAGCCAGCTGTTGGCTTTAAAGTTAGGAAAATTAAAGTAAATTAATGATGTACATCTGAGTGAATGAATTATTGAAAAAGAAGGGGTCTTGGTTTTGTCCATCGGTTGTTGACTGGATGGAGGCAGATTATGAATGTGAGCTTGAAGCTTGGCTTGAATCATATTGTAAGAAAGTAGAATGTAGAACCAAAAGAGAAGTCTGATGTTTCACTGGACGATTGAATTTTGACATTTTGATTATGAATTACACTCTAAAATGCTGATTTAAAACCAACTGAATCTGGGTCATTTTGGCAACCTAGCGAACCCAATGCTGGGTTGTTTTGACCAAGGTGGGTTGGTAAATGTTTACTCAAACATACCAGCCTTTTTTTAACCTTAACTAAAAAACGAACCAAAAATTATTTGTAAATTAAGTAAAACATTACGTAAATGTGTGTGTGAGTGAGAAAAAGTGCAGAAAAAATAGCAGTTTTTAACATTTATTTGTTTTTTCAGTCTTGAAAGACTGATTTTTACATTATTTATTGTTTGTTTGTTTGCTTGTTTGTTTTAATTGTTTTAGTTTAATTAATTTTATTTTATTTAATTTTTAACAAAATATTTATTAATACAGTCAATTTTATCTATTATTTTTCTGCTATTATTCAAAAAATGAAATAGAAATTATGCAAGTAATCATATTTCAGTTCATCATAATTAATCAGATTAAATCAGAAATTGTGCTACCATTGGAGTAATTTTAGCCTGAAGTACCACCTGCATGTTTTTGCAACATATTAGTCATGTGTTGCCAAACCCCTGACTAAACAGTGAAATATCTGATCCATGCTGCTTGTTATTCTGTTCAAACACTTTCCTCTTGAAAGCAATATGACCGTAATGTAAAATAATCAGTCACAGTTCATGTTGTTTACTGGCGAGTTTATCTTATTGATACCACAATAATATGCCAGCATGTAAAACAAATAATTTCAATAATGGAATAGAACACAAAGTAAATAAGTGTCTCCAGTCATTAATTCTTCCATAAAATGATCTAATTTGTTCTATTTTTGAAAATGTAGTGATATCTTAAGTATAACCAGGACACATTACTTACAAATCAGCTAAGCAAAACCGAACAGGAGTCATAAAAATGTCAGGTCTGACAAGTTTGCAAAGCTTTTACAAAGAAAATCTCACAGTGTGTTTTGACCTTTAAAAAGGCTCTTATATTGCACTCTGGATTAGTTTGACTGCAGGAAGTTGATGGTACAAGCTGTTTTTAACAGATGTAGCAAATAAAAAGCAATATCTTCAGGATTTCTGATGTATTTACTTTCCGGAACCTTCTCTGGATCTCTCAACTCATCTCTCTCTCATTCATCCGATTCCTTTATCTCTCTCTTGTCAACCGCTGCCTTGAAATATTTGTTTCCAACCAGCTACTTTCGTCACTTGGCACATCAGTAAATATCACTACCGCTCTCATTCTTATTTTCTGTCTCTTCTGTTTTTCTTTCAGAGAAGCAAATAGCCTTTGACTAGGGCCTCCTTTATACCTTTGAATCGCCAGGGAGATCAAGAAGAATAATATTAAAGGGAAATTATTTATAATAGCAGCCAATGGAGATAAGTTCTGGATAAACTGGTTACTGATACACCTTTTCCTAAAAGTGGTAACATATTATCTGAAGTCAAAAATGTTATTTAACAATACTGAGTCAATCTAGATACATTAATTTATACCAACAAAACAAATTTTTATGGGTTAAATCAAGCAGAAATACCTCTTTAAGCTAACAGTTGCAATTTTGTAATTTAATTAGAGTTTACACTCTGGAATACAGCCTCATTGCAGAGTAATATATAAAACCTCTTTGAGTCAAAGGGCCTCATGTATCAGTCTAACATAGAAACGAGCACAGATCCGAGCACACAAATCAACTTACGACAGGGTTCACGTGTGTGACATTGTACAAATGATCGTACGTTGATAAATGTGGCGACTAAAAACAATCGTCATTTGAATATTAAGCCCCTAAAAACACCCCAGAGTTTACAACATGGAGAAACGTAACCTGGCCAAAAAGAGGAAGTAATCTCCTGAAAGAGAATTTGCTCTTACTCTAAAAACACCATTAACCTCTTAATTGCAAACAATTATATTAATAATAATAATTTATTAAATACTGGTAAATATAACAAAACATTATAAGCACTATATAGCCTATTTAGTTTGCCTCAAATCCTTTAAATTTAGTGGAATTCAGAATAGAACAAGAATAAAAAATAAGCTGTAAAATTATATATTAAACTACAAAATAAAACAAATTAGGCTACAGTGGCATTCATTATAAACAACATGCAAACGTCAAGCTAAAATGAATTTATTTAAAGCGAAACTGAAATGGCATTGGGCTCACAAGCCACTCATTCAAAAAGAATCTGACTGTTTCCATATTTGTCATGTAACATTTGGTTGCTAAGCTATTATTCATTATGTAGACAAGGCTTTGTACTTCACTCCGTTCCAATATCCACGTAAAACATCGTCCTTCACGTGTGCAAAAAGTGTTTGTTTGGGCGCTGCACGCTGACCTTTTAAAAGCAATGTAACTTTTATGTTTGGTTGACTACATTTCAGTTTGATGGCTGAAATGTCAAGTTAGCAATGAGAACTGATATGTTGTTGTGTGTGCGCGTGAGGTGCCTGCACAATCAGGTGGATTTAATAAAATAAAATAAGTAAATAAAACAAATAAAATGCATTGTGTCACAAAAACAAGTGTAGCCTACTTGTGGCAGTCTTTTTTTCCTTTTATTAATCTGTTAATTATTTTAAATAAATATATTTTGTGTAGTTGTATTTATTTTATTCCTTTTATATACTTCATTTCTGTGTTTCGCCATTCACAGAAGCGATGCAGGAGCGTGATGTGACGATGTGTGAATCCTCGTGGTCTGTTGTTTATGCTGCTATTTGCATATACAAAGTTAAAGCCCTGAAAAGTTGTGGAATTTGGGTCATCCATGTATTCAAATTCAATTTAATTCTAATTTGACATTTTAACCTTACTGGTTAATGACTAATGAAAATGTATGATGTGTAATAAAATACAATCTCTAATTCAAATAAAACCAGTATATATTTATTTTATTTTATTTTATTTTATTTATATTTTACATTAAGCTGCAAAAACATATAATCAAAAAAACGCATCATGTTTATAATTTTAGTAAACGTCTCTCTGATTGTCTTTTGCAACTTATCTTCTACCCTGTTTCTCACAGCACATTGTGGTCTTTTTCTTCTCGCATAAAACAATAATTTAAACTCAGATTAACATTCCATGGCCCTTTATTTATTTACTTGCTAACTAGCCATGTAATTAGCAGGATAATATACAGTTAGCCTGTCATTATGAGAAAATAAACCCTTTCAGGATGTCACAAGATCACCCTGGGTTTTTAATTTTGCCATAATGATGAGCTTCAGTTGTCAGTCAGAAAAATAATCTAAATGAACAAATGCACTCGTGCTGCACTCAAGTTCAGGCTAACTTAAAAACTTGTGTACACAAGCTGAGACTTAAAGTGAGATTTGATCGTAGCCACCGCTCACATCCTAATTCAGAGTTTTGCGTAGAAATGACCACACACCCAATTATCTGTTGTACATTTGTTTCATAAATGAGGCCCAGTGTGTTTCAGATGAAATTCCAGGATTTTTCCATTCAAAGCAAACAGTTTTCTAACTTAATCTTTTTTATTGCCTTTCTTTCTCTCCATTCCCTTTTCCCTTTTTCTTCTTGTGTCACAACTTCACAAAGAAGGATAACTTTGAACAATTACCCTACCACATTAAACCACACACACATGCTCTCGCCCCCACTTGTCTGTAAGTGGAAAATTGTCTCCGACAGGCTGTAACCCTCCACCTTGGTTAGCTTTTAGAGTGGTCATAAAAGTTTACACACTGCAGCTAATCTTGGTAGCACTTGTTTTCCATTGTAAAAAAAAGAAAGAAATGAAGGAAAAAATATCATCCCAGCCTTATTTGAAAATGGCAGCAGGAGATGCGAGTAAGCCAAAAGCCCCATTGTAGTTCACTGAATGTCATCAATCAGTGTAACCAAGCCTCATCATATGGACATCAGAATAATGGAGTGTATAAAACAACAGTTTACGGCTCAGCAGAGTCTTACCTCAGCCGTGACACACAAACAGGCAGTTATTTGTGGAATGATCCACCTACAAGAGCATTTAAAGTAAAGCATAATAAGCAGCAATGTGTATGCATGTCCTGTTTAGAAAGCAATGGCCTGAAATAAATCAACACCAGACAGAGAGTCTGTTTGTGTGACTCTACTCCTACCTTCCCTTCAGTGCATAAAGGTGTCGTTCAGACCAGAGCGAATCTTAGTTGTGTTTGTGTCTGTGTGTGAGTGTGTGTCCGTGGTCTGCTGTATAATCATCACTGCTGAAGTTTAGACCCAGGCAGCTCTATTTATGTTTCAGAAGTAGACATATTTATTATGTGAATCTTTTAAGCAGTACCTTGCTATCTTAAGACTATACAACCGAAGTTATGCAAGACCAGTAGGCAGTTGTTTGAGAAACTCTTACATTTCATAATGTTGCGATGTCCAACAAAATGTTGTTTATTTAAAGGTGACATATCATGGAAAACAGACTCATTTCTTTTTAAATGTAAAATTTATGATGTGAAATAAAATACTGCCTCTCTAGTTTTTGAAATTAAGCTGCAAAAACAGATAATTCATAAAAAAGCATCATGGTTATAATGTTTTATTATACATATACGTCTAGTATACATCTATAATCTTATTTCTCACAGCACTTTGTGGTCTTTTTCTTCTCACGTAAAACAATAATTTCAAGTCAGATCAACATTCCATGGCCCTTCATTTATTTACTTGCTAACTAGCCGTATAATTAGCAGGATAATGTACAGTTAGCCTGTCATTACTGCAAAATAAACCCCTTCAGGATGTCACAAGATCACCCTGGGTTTTATTTTGCCATAATGATGGGCTGACTGTGCATTATCCCTATCAGAACATAGCCTACACATATGAACACTCAATATGTAATATTTAGCAGAACAGGAGTCATAGAAGTCTTAAAGGTATGGTCGCTGTCTATAAAGTACATTGTCTATTGTAAATGTTTGAAGCACAGCTCAAAGAGAAGTCACTTTCAAACCAAGCAGACTGTGGTTGGTAAATGAGGTGAATCGTTTCACCAACTTGAACAAGTTGCGAAATCTGAGTGAGGAAATGTTTCCCCATTGCATGGATTCCTATTGAAATTACTGTATTTTGTCTGCATAAATTTGCAGAGCAACAGTAAATATGACCACACTTGGAAAGGGTCTTGGAAAGGTGGAAACGGTCAGACTGTTTTTGACTTGGGTGAAAAAGTACAAGATGTGCAGAATACAGCCCAATGGCGCTACTTACTGTAAAAGAAGTTGTCAGACACACACATACCAGCTTTGTCCAGTGGAAATGTAGACGACACACATACATCCGGATAGCTCTGCAGTTCCTATGGAAAATACATACAAAGAGGATTAGGAGAAGGCAGGCTGTCTCTCTCTGTCATCCTCTATTTGCCTCTATTTCCATCACTTTTCTCTTTCCCCCTGTGTCTCTTTCTCTCTGGATGTGGCCTCAGTACGGTCCATATATTTTTATTAGCAGAGACCAAATGGTAGAATCTGGCCTTGCGTCTTCTGCCTTTTTTTGGCCACTGTAATGGCCTCTCATTAGCCACTGTATTAGCGCGCGTAAGTGAATCAGTAGGTAGGAGAGATGCACAACAACATTGATTGATTGAACGCTGTTATTGCAAATGAGTTAGTCACCTGATATCTGTGGGGAATATGACCTCTGTATGGATGTCATTCCTGACCGCCTTTTAAATTATATTCTCTGTAATAGAGCTATTCAGTCATGACGTCAATTTGTAGGCCAACCCAGAATAGCTCATTTGCTTCCAGAATATCCTATGGGTTTTTAGAATAGCTGTTTTCTATTTTATGAATAAATGTCTGTGGTTAACATTACTTGAAGAAACTTTCACATTTTATTCTGTAACATAAATTACACAGTCATTCCTCAAACATTTTTGTAAGTTTTGTAAGTAAAATGTACTGTAATTCTTAAGGTTCCCTTTTGTCTCTAGACAATATTTGAAGACTCTCCTGTCTAAGCTGCTGACTTTTTTGTAATAAAAAAAATAAAAAATTCCAGTGAACCATGACTTGAAAATGTTCATTCTGTTTCTGGATTTAGTACATCAAAGTGAACAGCTGTATTATCCTGTATAGCTTTATTGAACTACAACAATGTTCTGCAAAATCATCTTGTCGCTGTGCTCTGAACCAGCTGTTCTTCTTCCTAGGTAGTTAAATGAAACCCCTCTGAACTTTTTCCAACATGAATCCTTCCCCCACTCCCTTTCTTTTTCATTAAAAGACATGTTGTTCTTGAATTAGCATTTAACACACAGACTCAATGGTTTCAGACATTGTCGCTCAAGTGTTACTGTATTTACATGGTAAATTAATCTCAAACTCTCTGAAATTGCATTAACATGTCTATCATAAAATGTGTACTGCCTTTCAGAAATGTTTTCTCTATAGACAGATGATGAGAAACTATGAAAAACATTGTAAAATCAATGTAAAGGGAGTAACAAAAGTATCCAAAGTCAAATTTGTGAGTCAAATTTGGAGTTACTGGCCACTTGAAACTGCAACATAATGCATGAATTAAGTACTAATAACAATAGTCTTACCTTTACTGATTGTCTGATCAGTGTGTGGATCAAATCAATGATACATGCTCTACTCAAGTGATTGTCTAATAACGATGCAGGCTGGAGTATAATTTAGGGTGATTGCACTCCGTTAGCATTGTTATAGTGTTTTTTGTACTTTTTTTTGAGTACTGCTGTAACAGAATACTTGTACTTTTACTCAATTAGTCCTCCAAAAACAATACCATACACTTGGATACACACATGGAAATGTAAAGAGTAAAAAGTATAATTCTGCAGGTCATCATGACTTGTTCTTTTTGTCCATTTTAATGAGCTGATGCATTAGTCTCAGTAAATCCAAATTTAAATTGCACTTCTGGCTGAACTTTTAAAGCCAGTAACATTCATTTAATCTGTACTTTTACAAAAATATGGTCATTGGTCCATGTCTCAAGTACAATTAAATGTGAAAACTTTACTTTCGCAGTATGTTTTTTGGTTAGATACTTTGAGTAATATGTTGACAACCATACTTAAAGGGATAATTATCTTCTTTTGTGTTTCACAGAAGACAGACAATCATACAGATTTGAAATGACATGTGGGGGAGTACATGATGACAGAATTTTCATTTTTTGGTGAACCAACCATTTAAGTATAATTTCTCAGTATGACATATTTTCAGAATTGACTAGTTGGTGGGTTGCCTGAATGACATGTCAATACTAGTCAAATCAGTCTTAAGAAAGTCCTGAAGAAGCAGACTTGTTTTGGGTTTTCCTGGAGCTGAATAACTATTGCAACTTGCACATCTTCAAACTTTAACATTAACCATCTCCTGTAACAACCTTTACTTCAGTGGAAAATTTACCATCAGAATTTTTTTAATTGCTTCTAGTTTATCAAGATATTTATTTTTCCTCTAGAACTCTATCCATGGGGCTGGTGACATGTAATAAAGCATATAAATGTTTTTATAAGAGCTAGCATTCAGAAAATAAAGCCATATGATATGTGCAACACAAGCAAACATCGACATGAAGGAGAGCAGGATCCTATTGCAAAGGTTTTGTTAGAAATAAAGAGACCATGTTAAACAATATCAATTAAAGTAATCCACCGATACAACAGACATGACCTGACAAAGAACACTTTAAAAACACACAGGGTAATAGACTAACAATAAACAGGTGAAAACAATGAAGAGATAATAAGGGAAATCTGAAAGAGGAAGCAGGAACAGAGCACAAACTAAAAGTTCAAAACAAGATAAACACACAGAGACACAGAAACCATTACGCTGAGTGAATGTGCCTAATGAATGTCTAATTTTACCATTACTGCATAACAGTCTTATAGAATAGTACAACAACAGGCAGGAAGAGCCTATACTGAATTGATCCTTTAGCTTTTCTTAATGGCCCTTCTGTTTGGGTGAAAACTATGGCTCACGTGGAAATTGCGCTCATTTCCTCGGCTCCTTCCTTCCCTGTTTAACAAAAAAGTCTCTTCTAATCTCTGCAGTCTTTAGACTAGTGTCTGGTGTCTGACAGTCTTTGTTCAGATGTGATCTGGGAAGAGTCTCCTTAATAGTACATCAACTTTGATGTGAGGTTTATGGCTGGTTAAAGAAAGATTCCAGGTCCAATTTATTTACTTATTCTTTCATTTATTTTTTATATTTATTTAATTTATTCATTTATTTATTTATTACCACGTGTATTTGTTCTATTTATTTTAATCAAATATGATCTATTTAAGTATTAAATATCTGTTTATTTTTAATTTCTGTAGGTTTGGTCCTCCAAAAAGGGGGGCATTTTTTGGAAATGTCTAATTTTTTGCATTGAGTTTTCTTGGATTTTTCTTTTCTTAAAAGTTAATGTAACGTTTTTAAAAATTTTTTTTTTTTTTTGTCATTTTAGGGTTCTAAGGTTTATGGTGTTTGTTTATGGTATAAAATTGTATATAACTGTACACAGAAGTCATGTTAACATTGTTTACATCTGGTGATTACTTTTGAAATGGTGACTGTTATTATGTTATGAACTGGCCTCATTCACTTTTAATGTGTCAGCTTTGAGTTTGTATTGAACACATAGGCCCGGTTTCATAGACAGGGTTTAGCCTAAGCCAGGATTAGGCCATAGTTCAATTAGGACATTTAAGTAATTTTTATAAACATGCCTTAGAAAAAAACATTACTGGTGTGTATCTTAAGACAAAACAAAGGCACTGACATGTTTTAAGATCAGTCAGTGCAAGTTTCTTTCAGTTGAAACAGCTCAGATTTACATTTTAGTCTAGGACTAGGCTTAAGCCTTGTCTGTGAAACCGGGGGATGAAGTCGTACAGTCACACTGTGCTCCTCAGATTTCCCATCCCTACTGATCATGTGTTGTGCCTGTACAGTATGTGCGTGTCTCCTTCCTCTCTGCCCTCTCGCCTGTGGAGATACTAAATAAACTGTAATGACGCAATCGGCCGAACTGTGTCTGTACTGCTCTTTTGCGCTCTCTCTCTCTCTATCTGTGTGTTTCTCTTTTTCTTCCTCTCCTTTTATCAGTCAGTTAATTTGCCGTCTCTTTTTTTCTGCCCTTTCACAGCTCCAAACAAAGCAAATATCGAAATGTCATCTTCAGGATATTTTTAATTTGTTGACTATGTGGTTTGTAATTTTCACGTTATGTCATTTCTCTCCAATGTTCATCTACATCAGCACCATTAGCACTGATTATCATTCAGAAATTCTGTAGAGCAGAAGGATAATTACATCTTTACCCAGGTAAATTACCATTGTGTCCTTTTTCTCTCTGTCTGTTCACAGGAAATGATGCATTCATGAGCATGTGGCAAGGGACTAGTTTTGCGTCAGCGATCAGATTTTCTGTACAACAAACCAACACAGTGCCAGAATCATTTCTCATACATAAACAGTGTCAAATAAAAAAAAAATCTAACATTAAAATGTTTTGGTTTATGATTGGTCTCTACATACAGTATTTCTTGAATTTCAATGGTTTCAGTGAACCAGTATTTAATGTAGTGAACTTTAAGAAAAGTCAGCAAAATATGTCCCTGTGTACTGTTAATATTTCAGTACTGATTTTTAACACATTTTACCTGTATTTTGAGTTGCTTGTTGCATTGTGTTGTGTTTTAAGGTTGAAGAAAATGTTGGTAAACTTAATGGAAAAGTACTGGTAATTTTCTGCCAGGACATTTTTCATTTTTCTTACAGTGTGGGTTGTATTGTCTTTTACCTTGCATAGTTTGTTCATGGTTTTCTGGGATGCAAGCATATCGTGCAACCTGTCCCTATTGGCATCTGGCTAATTTGGCTAGTTTCTACCAAGTGACAGATGAATTTGCATCACAGTACCGTAGAGGCCTTTGACGTCAACAATAAAAGACATGGGAAGCATTTTCTCCTGCTTTTTAAAATTGACAAGCCTATTTATTTATTTATTTTTTACATTTTATGTAATTACTTACATTGTTAGTTGCTATTTATTATTTGCATTTAGCAATATTTTATGCTGTTGTCTTCAACCTTTTTTTTTGGATCAAAAGCAAGCTATTTTTTGGTCATAGTCAATCAGTTGATAACCATGAGATTAAATAATTCTTTTTATTAATGCATTGTTATGTAAAGTGTAAAGTTATTGTTTTATATATACACTCACCGACCACTTTATTAGGTACACAAATTGCTAATCAGCCAATCACATGGCAGCAACTCAGTGCATTTAGGCATCTAGATGTGGTGAAGACGAATTGCTGAAGTTCAAACCGAGCATCAGAATGGAGAAGAAAGGGGATTTGAGTGACTTTGAACATGGAATGGTTGTTGGTGCCAGACGGGCTGGTCTGAGTATTTCAAAAACTGCTTATCTACTGGGATTTTCACGCACAACCATCTCTAGAGTTTACAGAGAATGGTGAAAATATCCAGTGAGATATCCATCCCTTATGACTACAGTGTACCCATTTTCTGATGGCTACTTCCAGTGGGATAATACACCATGTCACAAAGCTCAAATCATCTCAGACTGGTTTCTTGAACATGACAATGTGTTCACTTTACTCAAATGGCCTCCACAGTCAAAAGGGGGTCCAACCCGGTACTAGCAAGGTGTACCTAATAAAGTGGCCAGTGAGTGTGTGTATATATATATATATATATATATATGTGTGTGTTATATGTTATATATATATATATATATATATATATATATATATTGCATGAGCATTGTAGTAAAAAACAAAACACATCCCAGATAAATTCATTTAAGAGATTCTCATCACTGTCCTTATGGAAGAATTTGAGTGATTGTCTCAAGTCCCAGAGAAAAATGAATTTTGATTAGTGATGAATAAAATATCAAAATAAAGAATGAAGTATTAAATGTTAAGCACGTTCATGCTCAAGTGCTGATTGGAGGGCAAAATACATGTCTTGATCTTTCTGAGATGCTTTGTGGTTGAGCAAAGATGGTTTCATCACAAGATATCCAAATAATTTGTCATTGAAACATGCATTTGCTTTCTACATATGTCTGACTCAGCTTGTGAGAGTGTGTTTTATGTGTGTGTTTATGTGCTCTGGTATTTCAGTGTAGACACATGTTAATCCCAATTATTGCTGGGTTAGTTTGAGGACAAGAATGGCACATACCAATTGTTCATGGACAAAGCCTACCTGACAAATGCTGTATACACACACACACACACACACTCACTCACTCACTCACAGCTCTCCACTGTTAGTCCATGTGTGCTGGGACCAACAGCTGCTGTCCCCAGGCAGTCGTACAGGAAGTGCTCTTCGGGTTAATAGACAAGCAGGGCAGAACGGCCACTTCATTCCATGTGGTGACATGAGAGATAAAGAAGAGGAAAATGTTAAGGCACAAAATCCTACGATCGTATTTTCTTTAGCACTTGCCTGTGTTATTGTATTGCCCCCTGAGTGATCTGAGTGAACCTGACAGTCTTTTCATGCCCAAGTATGCATGGCAGTGAGTGTGTGTTTTTGGTGGGTGGTTGTGTAGGTCGTATTTCCTATTAGAATTAACACCTGCTGCCAGTAGACATCCATTCCAGGCAACAGACGTTTACGATAATGAATGTGTGTGTGTGTGTGTGTGTGTGTGTGTGTGTGTGTGTGTGTGTGTGTGTGTGTCCACAAAACTGATGTATAGAGGAAGGTATTGTACTGGTTGATTAATTACAGAAGCTGCTGAATGAGTCTTGTAATTGAAAATCACTCATCCCTGTTATCATTAAATTAGGGAAATTCTTATATTTGCATGCAGTACAGCAGCCATATAACGGCTTTTCTTTTCATGTTATGAACTTCCCAGAGTCAGTCATTTGCTTTACTAATTTGTATATTAATTTGTTGGTAGAATTCGTACTTTAGTAGATTTGCACCCTTTACTGTTCCCTTCCAGTGACTAAAAACTTTTGACTGTTGTCACTGAATAATTCAGTACATAAATTAGTTCATTTATAAATAAAGGCTTTGTTAATTGTCTCTCACTTTAAATACAATGTACTTACATTAAAAAGTATTTGCTTTTTGTAGGAAACTATAAAAATTATATATTAAAAATAAATTAAAATAAGATTTTTCTGCCTTTTTATTGTGAGTTGTGGATGTTCTGCAGAATTTCCATTGTAAGATGTGAGAAGTGCTGGTTTAAAAGTTATTTTCTGTGTGCAGTGGCTTTGTGGATTAAATGTAGCAACTAAAATGGTCTTGGAAGGAATTTTCCCTCTTTATTGTTAATTCACACTAGCCTAAAAATTACAGTTTTATGTAGCAGCTACAATTATTCATTAGTCTTTTCGTGGAAATGTTCAGAAGAAAGTGCTATTTTTCAGTGCCATACACAAAATCTCCTAATGGAATTTAATTAGAAGGACAACATATGGTCTTTTCCACAGCACTCAGGATTTTAATTTTGGCTTTCATTATTACTTTGCATTTAATTTTCCTTTTCTTTCTTTTTTTAGATTAAATGAGGAAAAAGAAACATAATGAAAGTTTTTCCCTTTACTCTCTGCTAATCACATTATGTTTAAAAAGGAAAAAAGTGCTTTTACAGACATGGACATTCTGGATTTCTTTCCCCTCCTTAATTCTGAGTCAAGGAATTTTATTAATGGAAAATTTTGAAGGGGGTTAGGTTTTCCAAAGCCTTTATGGACCGTCATTTTTTAGCAATGCTACTGCGTCTAGACCCTTACATACACACACACACACACACACACACACACACACAGACACAGTGTCCTAGTATATATGTCTGAAACAGATGAGAGTGACAAAAGCTTTGGCACAAATCACCACTGGAAAACAATGCAGTGAATGAACATCTGTGCTTATTTTGCTCTGATCAGCATCAGGAGGAAATGAAGTGCCCTGTTTGGTTTTAATTTCCATGAAAGTTTACTCTAAAATATATTAAACTACTGTGCATGAGTGTTGCTAATGCTAATATTTCATACTTTTAGGCCAAACTATGTGTGCTTAGTCACAATGTAGACAGTCATGCAAATCTGATTTTTTTTTTCTTGGATCATATAGTCAATAAATAAATAAATAATGTACATTAAACGTTGTATTTTAGTGTAATTTTAATGTACTTTCTGTGTAAAGTTTTAAAGAAAGCAGTGTTCAGTCTAGGAGTATTTGTTTAGTTCTTTTTGTCTGTTTTTATGCAGTGTTGGATTACAGAAATTAAACAATGTCTCCATGTTGTTGGAGTTTTAGATGTGGTTATCCACTTTAAACTTGGATGTAACTACTGCAGTTTCTTTTCCCCCCTCTTAAAAGTGTGCATTAAGAATAAAATTCACTGATTCATTGCAAATGAAATTAGGTTGTTGCTGAAATGAAAGAACAATACAACATTGGCATGTAAGGAGATTGAAATTTAAATTGAAATTTAAAGCAGAAAAGCTGCTTTAAACACAAAGGATGGTCACACCAAATGTTGATTTAATTTAGTTAACAGAAGTTAATTGATAAAGAAACTCTATTTATGACATTATTTTTGACAGCATCCTCATTTAACACATAAAAATTAGCATTGTTGGTATAAATCGATGTACATATGTTGGTTTAGTGTATACACACACAAGTAGATACAATCAGGATATTATTTTTGGGACAGTGAGAGGCCATATCTTCATATTGAAATTCTCAGAACACCAGCCAGTGGCCTGAGAGGAAGAGCAGGAGGAATAAGAAACTGGTGAAAGAAAGAGAGGTGTGCAGGAAAAGAGGAAGCCGAGAGCATGCATGTGTGAGAGGAAGGAGGAACAGATGTCTGTCGCATCTCTCCCAGGCCAGACTTTCACAGAGATGTTGATCCCTCTGGCTCACTTGTGTATCTTTGTGTGTTTGTGTAACTCTTCTCACTTTTATTTGTTACAGCAAAAAACATTCATACAAAGATAATTTATTATAAAGACCATATACCTTAGTTAATTAATATATTTTCTTTAGACATTTTCAAGCCAATGTTGGTCAATATAATATTTTTTGGCTTTTTACAACTTGATTTCAAAATTAAATGCCATGGTTGTTTTTCAGTGTAGGTTTTTTGGTGGATTGATTTTTCTTTTTAAATCCTGGAAAAACATAGATCTAAGGGCTAGAACTGCACCACAGGAGGACAGATACGAACAGTGGGTTCTTTAAATAGAGGAGCAATAAAAAAGTGGAAGCGGGGAGATAATGATTGTGACAGACAGAGGAAAGAGGAAAAAGAAGTGGAGAAAAAGATGAAAGCTAGAGAGAGAGAGTGTTGTGACAGATGGGCAGAGTTCAGGTTTTCGTAGACCCCATTGTGACCTTTACATCTGTGTTAAGAGTCTCTGCGGGAGTTCAAACGGGGTGGACTCACTCAATAGCAGCTAACCTCCTCTAAAACAAGCCCCTAAATACGCACACTTACTGTACACATACACATACATGCGATAATGCTTCATACCTGGATCACATCTGATACAATATACTTTTCAGTTCTTTTGTAACTCTTACAAGAGCATGCTGTTTATTCATTGTAAAGGTCACTGATTTAATTCCCAGGGAAAACACATACTTATAAAAAGAAACTTGAATGTACTATAAATTGCTTTGCTTAATCTGCCAAAATAATAAAATGTTAATGTAAATATACTTCAATAAAAGAATAGTTCTCCTATAATAAAAAATTCTGTAATATTTTACTGTACTCAACCTCATGTCATTTAAGAATTTCTGTCTTCTTTGGTATATAAACTGAGAAATTATGAAGAATGTACTGATGGAAAAAGAGGTCCATGTGATGTATTACATGCCTTCTGTGAGGAATCTGACAATCTTAATATGCGCCGACCTGCAATCGTTACCTTATTGATTTAACGTGTAAGCTCTTTTGTTGGTATAAATTTGTTTTTAAGTTGATTCAGTGAAATTAATTAATATTGTTGACTTGAATAAAACCAGTTAACTTAGATGTTACCGTTTTTAGGTTACCTTTTTTTAGTATACTCACTTTAATGTATTCATGAGAGTATTTCTAAATGTATCATTTGGATCGGATTTGTGAACCACCCAAAACTATTCTATAACTTCAGAACCCTTGGAAAATAGAGCATGAGTATTGTGCACTACTTTTATTATGTTTATGCTTTTGAGTCCTTTTTGAAGCTCAAAAGCTCCAGTCCCCTTTTATTTTTTAATGCACACACTACCAGTCAAAGTTTGGGGTTTGTAAGATGTTTTTGAGAGAATACTCTTATACTCACCACGGCTGCATTTATTAGATCAAAACAGTATGTGAATATATTTTAAAATGTAATTTATTTCTGTTTTGCAAACCTAAATTTTCAGCAGCCATTACTCCAGACTTCAGTCTCACATGATGCTTCAGAAATCAGTCTAATATGTTGATTTGATGCTCAAGAAACATTTCTGAGTGTGTAGTGTAAGTGCAACCAGTCCATTCTTCAAAGTTTCTCCATTTCTCATACAGGTTCAGAACAATATGAGGGTAAGAAAATGATGACAGAATTTTCAATACTGGCTGAACCTACCTGATTACATGACAAAAACGTACCTGTGGGGACGTTTTCGCAAGACGCGAAATACGTATACCAATAAGTACATAACCCTGCAGTTTCCAACAGAAATGAACACTAGAGGCGGTAAAACAGTGAGCACTTGTAATTGTTTTCCTACACAGTTATGATTACAGTTCCATATGTTTTGCTTTATGGACATAACAAGCTTGATCGGTAGCTCAGCCGGAATGGAACTGGATTTAAGATGTGGAATCCTTGGGTACGAATCCCGTCAAGAACATGACTCACGATGAAAGAGCCGAAAGATTAAAAAACGAGCTAAAACGGCATGCTTGCGATTGCATTTTTACGTCACATTCACTTTTGTTCATACTATTGGGCAGGTTTAGGTGTAGTGCAGATGTTATTTTAAAACATCACGGAGCATTAGACTTATAGCTCCACTCAATGGACATTTCAAGTCAGAACTGCGGTGAGGCCTACAGAACCAACGTCACATAAAACGTACCATAGATTCATCTGTTCCGGGGAACACACCCGAACACTCTTTTAGTGCCACCCAGTGGACATTTCACATCAAATTATTCTCAAAACGTACATGGCGGTACGTATTTCGCGTCTTGTGAAACAGTTCCCACAGGTACATTTTCATCATGAGATCAGGTTGGGCTGAACTAGTCTTATAACGTTATGGTTTTCGAAAACTGAACAAGGATAGCACTCACAATGCAATATAACATTGAGTCCATGTGTGTATGTGAGCACATACCCAATACGTCAGGTCTGGTGGATACACATTATACAGCAGAGCTTTAACTGCAAGGTTCTCCATGGCAACAGAAAGCCCAGCATCTGCTACATTGCAGATCTGAGTATTTTTGAGCACCACTACACCAGCAGCATCTTTAATGTGGAAATGTGGAAATGATAGTAAGCCATTAATACGTCCATTTGAACTCCGACACAGAGCTGATCTTAGAACACCATGAATCTATGACTGCTACAAACACACTGAAAGCCTATATACAGTGTGTGGTGTGTCTCAGTTTTGCTGTAATATTTAAAGAGAGCCTTTTTCAATTTCCCCTGATAAATAATCGATGATGCATGAACAGACAAGTTAGTATTCTTTCTTAGCTTGAGGCTAAGAGAGTGTGTTACAAACACACAATTTTTTATCAAACCATCCATCGTGGTTATTAAATATTAAAACTACCAGTCTCATCATAGCAATGACTGGTAGTAATCGTTTATGAGTAGCTATGTCAGTGAGAGTTGATACAGAAATAAGTAAGGTGGGCTTCAGTTTTGTTTAACCCACCTGTTGTGTTCACAAAGTACAGCTATTGTGTTGGGGGTCAAATAGACCTACTTTGGTTTCCATCCAATTTGCCAAAAATTGATACTATTGGGGAAAAAGTAGTAGTAGTCTATTTATTGCTTTCTGTACTTCCTTTGGCTTTTTGTCATGCCTTTCCTTCAAACGCTTATGAGAGTGAAATGAATTTCTCATACTTCTTTTCATACTACTTTTCAGTCTAGTAATTGAGATCCAAAAAACTAACAATCAAAAACATCATTTGAAAGTTTTTTTTTTTTTTTAATGTGAAACTCTAGATAAAGAAACTCCTTGGATGATTCAGAAGACAAATCTCAATTTCAAGTAAACTCTGAGTCTTAAATTTCATAACTTCTCATGTATTTATATTTTAGTGTTTGAAGTTACAATAGATGTTTTCTGTTTGTACCTGACTTGTTTTTTTTTTTTTGTTTGTTTGTTTTTTTGGCAAATTTCATGGAAACTAATTCTAAGTTGTAGAAAAAATTGTACAGCCAAAACACCTATCTGTTAAAACTTTGCACACATATTCATGTCCTCAAATGGAATGTAATAAATAAATAGTTTAACCAATGTTTCGAGCAGCTTGAAAATCGAGTGTGGGTTAAATTGACCCCAACACAACAGGAGGGTTAACAGGATTAGAGCTCAAGAACAGCAGAAGAATGTATAATATGTATTCAGCTGGCTAATTTGACAATGAAATCTTCCAGATGCATCCACAGACGCTTTACAGCAGCTCTACCTTTGGATCTTGCAGAATGGATCTTAGAGAAACAGGCTGGTTGAAGACAGATGTTTGACAAATGCGCACAAACACATTATACTTTACCTGCTAAACCTAATGTAATTGTTTCTATGTGCAAAATTGAATCTTGTTTGTTGTTGTTTAGAATTGTTGTAACTGTAGCTTCCCAAAACTCCCAACCAAAGCTATTCTCCTAAAAGTGGAAACTCAATGGCTTTGTGGCTTTATCACTCTGTTGGTTTGAACATCCAGAACAGCCTGACAACATTGGCTCAGAGTCAACAGAGTCAAACTAAACTAAAACCCAGAAACATAGTAGCATTTTTGAACTTCTGGTTCCACTGTGTTGAAATCAATAGACATTTGAATGTGTTTTTGGTTAAATGCCTGAAACAAGGCCTGTGTTTAACACAATCTCAAGGTATTTTCACATTTTATTCACATAAAATACATCAGTAGTACCTCACTCAAGATTTTTAAAGCTTTTACATATCTTGAAAACAAGTGTCTAAATCAGACTAAGCATCATCACACTGAACACTTGAAAGAGTTAAGCTTAGTAGTGATGATACTGAAGTCATGCAACTGTGGTGTAGTTTGTTTATAGCCTAACCTTAGCTGTGCACATCTAGAGATTTAGGCTTCAAAATTCACAATACGCAAGGAGCGTGTGTAAAAGTCACTGTTTTATTTGAATTTTGCAGAATTTCAACAAAGGTCTATAACAATGCATGCTCTATCGAAATTTCTAACAGTATATACCGCAACCTATCTGAACGATTAGAGAAGGGGAACAGTAAGAGATTAAAGTGAGAAAACAGGGAGGAGGAGAGTGAAAGTGAGAGAGAATGTGAAAAGGATTAGACAGTGTTTGTTTCATACACCCCATTATGTTCCATAAATGTTTTAGTGGTATATGGGCTTGTGAAATGTCCTATCACTGCATCTGTTGTACCAAGGATGAATGTCTCTCTCAGCTTGCTTTTAGTCACACTCCTCTAAACTGCATCCATTTTATGCACAGTGTGGTGTTGTGCCATTTCCATAGCATTACTAAAATCAAAGAATGTTAATTAAATGTAAGATATAAAGAAAAGTGAGAAATAAAATACTACAATGCTGCAGAACACAAATTACTATGTGCATCCAGAAAAAAATGTACACACTTGCAGACAGTGTATGTTTGATTCCTATTATTGAGTACACTTCCCTGTCTTCATCATATATGCTGTAATATACTGGATAAAGTCACTTTTATGAATATTATAGTAGTTAGTTTTCACATTATTCTATTCAATGAGCATGTGAATATCACAGTGAAGTGAATTTTAAATCATTTAGTTTGAGCAGAGCAGATGTTGGCAAGTATCTGGGAGCTTAATTTTGGTGCTTAAAACATTCTATCCTGTATTTTATAATGACAGATATCTATATGATAGTATCACAATTTCAAAAGATAGTTCAGAAATATAAAAAACAAGACACCCTCATCCAAACCAATTCTCAAACCCTGACTGAGCAATAGCTATATTTAGCACTTTATTTCCATACTTTTACGTTTTTTTTCATTTTGTGTCATGCATGAGCTAAACCAGAACATATTTCTGAAAGTCTGACATACCCTTTTATATTATACTAACTTAAAATTACAACACAAGTATATTATTTTTTTTTTAAAGTCACCGAGTTCAGAAGGTACTGACTAATAGAAATGACCTACATATACACAAATGTACACTCGTTCATTCTAATTAGTTAGGAATGAAAATAGCTTTTCTGTTGAAAGTTAGCAAGATTAATTAACTTGTCATTCACTATAAATATATATATATATATATATATATACACACACACCCTTATCTACCCTTGCTGCATTTGAAAGAATGTTTAATTTCTGTAGTTCAATTTTGATCTATAGCTAAGGATAAAGTACAGGATCAGGTGAATACTAGCCACATCTGTTTTTCATTCAGACTGAGGTGTAATTGTACCTTTTTAGTTTCCTGGGTTTTATTATGTTTGTCTGTTTGGTTCCGTCTTTGTCTGTCTGCTCATCCATTCTTCATTCGTAATGTTCACTCAGACTTTCTTTTATCATTCCTCTGTAATCTCATTGTATTTAGGTTAGAGACCTTATAATATATGAAATAGTTGCGATATTATTTTCACATTTTTCACATTATTTTCTTTCCTGTCACAAGATACGGAGAGTTTTTGTTCTTTTCAGTATTGCTTAGCAGTCTCTTTTAGGACCACACCATTTTGGCAGAATAGAGTGTTTTGCTTTCCTCCCTGAGCAGATCTGAGTGTGTTTGAATTATGATTGGGCCTGTCTCTATTATGATAAGATTTGTAAATGAACTGAAGATGTGTGGAATGACTTATGTGAGCACATCTGGCTCTTCTATCATGAGATGGAAAATATCTTTACTACGTTCCGACCGGTGGGCTTCCGACCAAGTACCTAGATTAGTCAATTTTATTTTAGGATTTATATCATATTTCCACCCAGACTCTGGCTGGTTCTTGTTAGCAATGGGCCTATTTTGAATTCATAAAGTCTCATTTCTATTGTTATTGTAAAATAAACACTAGACTACTTTGGGATGAATAGGTTTACTCTGGCATGACACATATCTGGTATTGCCAAGAATTTTTTTTCTTTACGCTGATAATTCACTGATAGAAATGACTGATAATTATTAATGGCTAAATCAGTATTATTAATAACATTAGCAATATTAACAACTCTTTATTGAGGTAGGCAAACTCCTTAGAATTTTTACCTGTCCTCAAGATAGTTATTAAATATCCAATATTTCACCTATGATATTATTTTAAGGGGTAAAAAAGTTTGTTTTTGTTTGTCTAGCTGGAAATAATCTTTCACATCTAAGAAGTTTTCCACAGTCCAATATAAAAACTATTTTAGTCTCTTAAAAAAGACAGCTGCCATAGTGCAAGTGTTGGCAAGAACCTTAAGTAGCTGTATTAAAAACAAACACTAATTTGTCAAGGGGTCTGTGAGACCATCAAGAATCTTCCGACATACCTTCTATAAAACCTTTCCACTCCTCTAACTGCAGTTCAAGTCAGCTTGGCCCAGTTCTCAACAATAAACCTCATGAAGGATCAAATGTTGATTGAATTAACCCAAGAATTTAGTTCATGTTTTTGTTACGTTTTCCTTTTTTATTTAGTAGTATTTGTATTTATTTCAATGTAATATTTGAAAAACGGAAATTCAAAAATATTATTTAACTTTGTTGAATCAACTTTATACCAACAAAACTAAGGGCCAGATTTACTAACAGCTTGCGCCAGCGCAAACCATCTTTTGGCGTTAAAATAGTACTGTCAGAATTTACTGAAGATGTGCAGTGAAGAATTAGCGCTGAAAAGGCGTGGACACAGTTATTTTTGCGTCTGAACTTATTGAATATGCATTTGTAGGAGTTTACCTTTCAGATGCAAAATTTATGGGAGGAGAGTGTTAAAAGTAATCACGCAACGCGATTTACTAACGTTTGCACTCGTCAAATTACTGGTATTTGCGCCATTATTTAACGCCCCCCCAAAAAAGCATGTTTTAAAGCAGGTGCTAATTTGCACTGCTCTTGGTAGATTGGCTGGTCATTATGGAAATGATCTGGGTACCTCTATGTTCTTTAATGTGCGCATTTCAGTAAATCACGCAGAAGATCCCCCCCATCTGCACTTTTATGGAATTGCACTCTACAGCTAGTTTGCCTTGTTTAGTCAATCTGGCCCTAAATCTTATGGGTTAAATCAGGTAGAGTTAACTCTTTATGGTAACAATTGCAGGTCACAATGACTGCTAGTGGTATAATAAAAACTAAGAATTTACTCTTAATGGAGTTTTGCTGTTTCAGTGTTTCTCACATTTGGGTTTTTTTAATAACTAATTTCATATCAGTCAGATAATATCCTCTACTTCTTTTAGCTCATCTCCTTCCTTGCACGAGAAGGAAATTTCAGTTAATGGCAAATGAGCTAATTTTTTATATTTATTGTTCTGCTAATTTCTTTTCTCTTATTATTTAATTATCTCTCATATTGTTAAAATGAATAATTTAATCTCAGTGCTGAAATTTTTAAATTATAATGTTTAAAACTGCAACGCTCTCAATGATGTGATGATAGTATCATTTATTAGCTTGAACATGAATGTGTCAAACTCACAAGCTCAACTGATGTGACATTACATTACCCTTGATTTTTCAGGAAGGCCAGTTGAAAGAATCTTGTTTATATGACAAATATGTTGATGTATGTATGATATGTTTCCTTGTTAAGCATTGACATCAAATGGAATATTCACAAGTTGCAACAAGACAGGCTATCAGAAGTATCTGTTCATTATGGGAGCTGTCTAATTATAAATAACCTTTCACAAGTCTTTCATTCTCATGTTTATTATTATGTGTCTCCATCACAATGTTTCGCTACTTGTTGGCAACCAGTGAGATTAAAAGCTGCTATGAAATCTTATGATCGATCAGTGTCAGGAGCTTTATTGATCCTTAATATGCCATCATTTGCTGTCTGCTGCCATGATCAATCATAAAATAGATGAGAGTCCATAAGTAATTGTACTGGATAAGTGTGTGTATGACTCACACAGAAAGTACTGCCTTTTCTATGAATCCTCAGAGGGTCTGTATAGTTCATTTATCATAAACCAATAGGCCATCCATCATCTCATGCTGCCATGCCTAGGCTAAATAGCTATGGACTGAGGAGGTCTGTTATATCATACAGCACTGACAGGGATCTGATTTGGGTAATGCACATATTTATCGAAGACTTTTAGACAAATTACTTTCAGCGGTATAGAATACTACAAACAAGTGAAATTTTACTTGGAATAAACTGTGCCATGTATTTGCACCCTCTGCTTGTGTTGTTTTTGCACCTGATTCAATAAAAGAATTATGTGTACTAGATAATGACACAAACACATTTACAAAATTTGTGCTAAATGCATTTTAGAAGTCAAAATTCTTAAAACTGAATGTCTGTAAAGGTCTGTAAAGCATATTACCACAATTAGGTATAGTATTTTATAGTATCCCATATGAAAATGTATATCCATATATGAAACATATTGTCATATGAAGTATATATGAAACCAATTAGAAATGGAACAATTGTATATATTAACATATATGTCTAGCCCATACAGTACAATATTGTGTATGTTTATGTATCTGTAATGCATTTTTGGACATATACATGTCATGTACATGTATATCCATCCTAAAACCTGTCAATACATATTGATATTATAAATAAATATAAAGATTTATCACAAGATTTATTACAGATTTTTTGTATATACTGTATGTTGTTTTAGTAAAATTGCATATATATATATATATATATATATAGTTGACGTATGCTACATATAATACCATATAAAAATCATCATATAGATATTAACATATGTACATAAAAGTATGATTTTTATATGTTATGAATAGTTCCACTGTTCCCCATTATTTGATCTTCATTTGATGAATAGCTGCTGCCATAATCAATATAAAATGTAATGATATTTCATTTACCACCTGCATTCTTTTTCTGTAGTGAATTACGTATCTCACCTATATTATAGTTCAATCTATATTTCATTTCTTTGTGTTTACTGACTTCTTTGCATCTGGCTCTGCTCCAACCTTCCTCCCCTGAGAACTGCTGACTGCTCTACTTAAGTGTGTGTATATGCATGTGTTTCATAAAATTGTTTACTCTTGCTAAATAAACATATCTTGGAGCAAAAGCAGATTAGTATGAATAGAAATGTTCAGATTCCCAGTTCAAACTCTTCAGTGGTTTGTTTAGTGCAGCGATCAGATCATTACCATTCAGAGAGTGAAGTACTACACTGATCGTTCAGTGGATGAGAAAAACAAAATGGATGATTGACATCCCTATACAGTATATTGAATGCTGATCATGGCTTTGTTCGTGTTGCTTTCGTTTCTGATTTATTTCTCAAATCCAGACTATAAGACTGACTTTCCACAATGCCATTTGGCAAGTGATGAATTTTTTCTGCTTGGTCAAACAGTATATATATCTCATTAATTTACACAAGTTGCTATAGTACTAACTTTTTTGTGTCCACGCACAAAATAAATAAATATTTTGATAAATAAATACATTTATGTACTGTATACTGTTATGTATAAAAGCATTTCCAAAAATATTATTTTTTATCACATTTCGAACCATGTATACAGCTGGTCCTGAAGAGAAAAGAACACTAAAAAGTTTTACTCAGGACTTCCATTAAAGGTCCTCAATCAGTTTGTCTATGGCAGCTCTAAACTACACACTCCTTCTGATCTTGCTTCTAAGATAGCTGAGTGAGAAAGAAAGAGCTCTGTTTAACTGTGAAGCCATTTCAGAGTCTCGGTCTTTAAATAATTCATGATAGAGTGGACGTTCTATATGAAGCTGTGCCATAAGACATGTTCTTCATCATCATCGAGATTTAGACAAGAGAGAAGGTACAGATAGACTCTATAGAGGTAAAGCCCAGAATAATACCTCTTCCATCTCTTTTCATGGTTCAACAGATTTTTTTTTTTTTTTTTTGGCTGATCCTGCCCTGAAATATGATACATTTTTGTAACATATGAACTGTTGTTCAAAATGTTGTGGTCAGAATTATTTTTTAGTCTCTTATGTGTACAAAATACAGTAAAAACAGTAATATTGTGAAATATTATTACAGTTTAAAATAACTGTTTTCTATTTTAATATATATATATATATATATATATATATATATATATTAAAATGTCATTTTATTCCTGTGACGCAAAGCTGAATTTTCAGCAGCCATTACTCCAGTTGTCTGTTTTTCAGAATTCTTGAGAAAAGATATTTTTTAACATTTTTAATGTTAAGGTTTTAAGAGTTTTAAACCTATAATGTAACTCGAGGCCAGCTGTAAATTCATAAAAATGCTTTTGCAAGACAAACAAACAAAAAAAACAACATATGCATGATATGCATGAATAACAACATAAGATAAAAAAGGCAGGGCTGGTAAATGGTTGTTTTGTTTGGCCCATCAGAATATCCTTATTAATTAACTCTGTCTTTATCAGAATAGAATAGAATAGAATAGAATAGAATAGAATAGAAGACGATGGGCAGAGAGCAGCACAATAATAAAATACATTTCTAAAGGGCATTACAGCTAAAACATTTTCTTTTTGAATCTGATCTGTGCTTTGTTTCAGTGTTGCCTCTGTTCTCAGAGAGATTGTTGGCTGCAGGCACTTTCCATTTCTGGATTGATTCCACTCTCATTTGGCATTGGTTTAATTCAAATATTGTAACTGAACATTACTCTAAACAAGCACCCAGGTGGCTTTCTCAGGGTTAAGAGCATGTAATGCATAGAACAGCTATAACAGAGATGGAACCGTGCACTTGTGGGCTAATTCTACACATGCATGTATATATACAAAATCTCACTGAAATCCAGATCCCACGCAAGTCATGGTTTCATTACTCACACTGACACACATACACAAAGATAAACACAAACTGATTTGCATTTCAGACATCTAGTGATAGACTGATAGAGTGAATAAGTAAAGCTGATGACCCTCTTTGATGACCCAGCATGCCTTACAGGAACTTTAACTCCCTATCCTTATCTGCATGACGTACATGAATATCATCTCCATCTTAAACCTAGTATATTCACAATCTAATAAACAAAGCCCTTCAGTCCTTGAGCTCTGGCCACTGTGTCATAGTTACAAAAAGACTTTTTTCTTTTTTTTACACTATCCAGCTGACCAGTGGCAAATGTTCATCCATAATGCAAATTTAAAGTAAATTGTTTGTAAATTGTATTGAGTTGTGGTGTGGTATCAGTATTAAAATTGATTTTAAACTGCTAAAAGCAATTTCAGGTACATTAAAATAGTGTCACAAGCTTGAGAGAGTGTGTTAACTTGATAGATGGGTCAATGACATGAAAATATATATATACAACTCTTACTTACTACACAGCTGAAAAGAAAACCTTGTCAAGTAGTTTTGGCATAGGCTAATATATATATTTTTTAAATAAACTTTTATTCACAGCTTATTAATATTTGAAAAAAATGTTTGTCTGCCAAATGAAATTCTTTTTTTTTTTTCAAACATGCACACTCATGCAAAAACAGGAAATGACTCTTCAAAAATGTAATGATAATTATAAATCAATCATTTAGGACAATTTAATAATTTGTAAAAATAAATAAATATTATTAGGATTATTAATAATAATATTTTTTCTAGAAAAAGGCTTATAAATAAATCAAATTTGTATATTCACTTTTTACTTAAAGCTGTTGGAAAATAAATAAACCCAACATTTTTGAGAGTGTTTGGATGGTTACACGCATTATATTTTTGGAGTTTAAATGTAAACTTTTCCCGAAAATTGTATAAATGTTTAGCAAAACCATATATAAAACCAACGTGAATACAAAAGGTACATTTCTAAAAACTTATTTTTCTTTTTCTTTTTTTCACCCTTAAAGACGCTCTTTTATGTCACTGAACCAGATACAAGATTTATAATTGACAATCGTGGTAAATGTCAGGAATTTTAAAAGCCATTATCATCTTTCACTAAGGCTGTGCGGCCCGTAAAAATGTCTTTTCCTGGATACACGCCTGCAGAGAGAACAACACAGACCCCATCCCCTGAGAGAGAAACCGGCATCATTATGAGAGTAGAAGAAGGTGTCTGGATGTCTCATTACCGTGTGACCCTCTGTCATTAATACCCGTTTGTGGCGAGGCAGAAAGAGAAGGCCGCGATCAATCAGATGAGATTTAGCTTCACATATAAACAGGTCTGATGAATGGTTGCTGTTTAAAGTGGGGCGACAGACTTAACACAGTTTGCACTAAGTGTCTGGGCGTAGAGTCTGTGCCTTTACTGCCAGATGGCTGTAGAATCCAATCCAGTATATTTTCAAGTTTCAAGTCTGCATGAGCATATGTATTTGCTTAATATCTCATACAGTACTAACATTTAAACCAATTTCCTGCCATTTCATTAATTTATGTATATAAAATGAGACATGTTGAGTATGTACTGTAACTGGTTATGGCAACAGTTTAAGAGACCTTGACACTATTGACCAAGATGTTGTTTAGTCTGGAGTAAGGACTGAATTTTTTGACGCCCCAGATTGAGAACAGTTCTATTTCAGTGTACTTTTATATCTTCTGTGTATCCCCAGTGTTTGAATTGTCAAAGCTCTTTTCTGAATATATACTATGTAGCCTATATACATTACCATTCAAAAGTTGATGGTCTGTAAGGTTTCTTAAATGTTTTTGATAGTCTCTTCTGCTCACCAAGGCTGCATTTATTTGTTTAAAAATACAGTAAAAACAGAAATATTGTAAAATATTATAAAAATTTAAGGTCACACTTTATTTTAAGGTCCAATTCTCGCTATATACAAACCATTAACTACAACTTTTACCTCAATAAACTCCTATTTTTCTGCTTATTAATAATTAGTAAGGTAGTTGTTAAGTTTAGATATTGGGTATATGGTCATGCAGAATATGTGCTTTATAAGTACTAATAAACATACAATATGTTAATAACAGGCATGCTAATAAGCAACTAGTTAATAGTGAGAATTGGTCACTATGCTAAAGTGTTACCCAATTTAAAATAACTGTTTTCTATTGTAACATATTTTAAAATATAATTTATTCATGTGACGCAAAGCTGAATTTTCAGATAGATAGATAGATAGATAGATTGTGTTAAGTCTAGGCAATGTTGTGACTATGGCATTTTTCATAATATATTGACACATAATAAGCCTACCCTACCTATATTTGTATCTTATATAATTAAATGCAAAATTGGGGAAAGGGATTTTATCCATAACCTTCTAAAATCATTCTAGTGCAGTCAAGGCTTTATTCAGTTTAGTGTTTAAAAGTGTTTGATGGATGTGGGACATTTATATTACGTATTGATTTTCTTGAAACAGTTCGTCAAACATTAGAGGTGATAATAGACTATTGTGCGACCTCAGATATTGGCTCATATATCAGAAATATCCAAGATCCTTATATAGTAAATTGCTCCTCAGTTTTATGTGTGAGTCTGGATGTATGCGTCCTTTAGCCGAAAGGGCAAGAACGATCATCACTTTTCAAAGCTATTAAAGAAGATGTGCTGCATTTAAAATGTGTTTAATATGGCATAATTGTATCATTTCATATCACATTTTCTGCAGTTTTATCACACACACAGATGTGATCATTTTGTATGTTTAAAAAGGAATTAAACATACTTGTCTCATGTTTATTTTTGCTGCTAACTAGATTACTCTGCTCTCAGTGGTCTGTGAGCAAACTGTCATGACAGAGCATTTACAGAAGTTATTCTAAACACTTAGTAAGATTATAATGTTATTTGGTGTGCCCAGCTGTTCCTCTCACTCCAAGTGTTCTGCCTTGCTAAATATCATTAGACGGTTGACGCGTGCAATCCATCTGTTATTCTTTAATTGTGGTTTGTCAGAGGTATCATGCTGGAGGGATACAAGGAAAGATGGTGGGAGGTTGATGGGGTAATGCTAGGTAGGTGTTGCAATGCAAAGGCAAGGCAAAGTGATAATTTGGGATATAAGTGGAATTTTACGTGAACGTATAAAATAAAAGAAGATTTTAATGTTTAAGGGGACTCTGCTGTGACATAATTATTTCCTGTAGGGCATTCAGTCATTTAGAAACATAAACCTCATTAAACTGTTTGGAAGATTTCAGCACATACTAACCAATTTGTACAGATTGAGTTGTTAAATTCTGAAGCAGCTGGTTTAGAAGTGGAAGAAGCACTGCAGTAATCCTCTAGCCCTCTCAGCATCTGGACCCCTGCAGTTCCTCAATTACTATGCCAGGGCTTTATTTCAGGCACAGAAACTGCAGGGGCTGCTGTTCTCTCAACATGGCTAAACAATCACAATTTCTCCTAAGAAGCACAGAAAAACTGTTTATATTAAGATGAAAGAGAAGCCAGTCAGCAGGAGGGGGTTTTATGTTTGGATCTGATGTATGTGCTTTTTTTTTTAATCATTTTTGAACATTTTGGAAAGTCTCTTGCAGCCCTGAAAAACTTCCTCTTTGCTGCACTTCATTTTCAATGTGTTAAAAGCTTCACCTTGACAGGCACATTTAAACCGGTTGGTGGTTTTTGAAAGGAACAGTTCATCCACAAATTAAAATTCTGTCATGTTTTTCTCTTCTGTCATGTTTTTCTCTACTGTCACTATTCATGCAATTACAATTAATAAAGACTGAATCTTCAAAAAAGATGCAAAAAACCTAGGCTTATTGAAAAAGCATGTCTCTATATATGTACATATACATAAAATGTACATATACATAAAATTCACTGCATTTTCCAGCTGAAATTAACACTAGTGGCAATAAAACACCAAATTTTGTCCCTTTTCAAACAAACTATGAAGACTTATTTTCGTGCAGTGCCTTGCACAATACAGAGAGTTATGACCTCAAAACATTTTTACCATAGTGCATGATTTGTACACTAATACAGTCAGCTTTACATTTGCGTCACAAAATCGTCTCTATATGTTGTTGTAAACTTGCTCAATAGCTCACCTGTTACAGGACTGCACTTGCAATGTGAAACGTTCAGGTACAATTCCCATGAAACATAAGTCACGATAAAAGAGCACAAAGGCTTAGAAGCAAGATAAAATGGCATGGTTGCTTCAGGAATTTTGTTTTAATCTCACATTTGCTTTTGTTAACACTTCAGTTAGATTTAGGCTAGAGTTCAATGTAGCTGTCTGTTACATTATTTTCAAACTGCCGATAAATGTGCAGAAGCAATGTAATATCATTTTGCAGACATATCACCACAGGCACGTTTTTCCAATGAGCCTGGGTTTAAAAAAGTTGAATTTTTAGGCATTTTTAATAGTGTGTGCAGTCATGCATAACTTTATGCATGAACTTCCTTTTAGTTAAATTCTTCCTCTTTAGAACCACATTTCAGGTGGTGTTTCATTAAGCACAGTTCATGAACTACATTTCGCTCCGCACTCATCATTAGTTTGGATTAAACTCCATAGCTGCATAGCCCTTCAGGACTTTGACCCTGAAGTCAGAAAATTGTTGAGTTTTATATAAGATATCACATAAATCTGCAATTGTCATCATGGGATTAATAAAGTACGTATTTGTTTGTATAACACATATCTGTCATCGTTTTCACAATTAAACATGCTGCAGGCTGGTGATAGTACATATTCTAATGTTAAATTATCAAAAAGCATTTACATGCACAAACATATGTAAGCACACTAGTAAAGGTTAAAATACAATACATGACTATTATCTGAACAGATTTTTAAATACTTGGCATCATACATTTGCTGACTTTGTAAATGATTATATAGAAAAACTGGGCTTCATACACTAAACGACTGAGGATCACACACTACCAGACTTTCAAATCATTCCAGATACAACAAACTAATGCAGAAACATTTGCCTCATTTTCAGAAGATGACAGATAAAAACCATATGTTTTCTAAAATATGTTTGAAATCCTCAGTCTGGATGGAATCATAGTCTTCAAATCATCATACACAACCTAATTTTCTGTGAAAACTGTCGACTCTAGCTACCCAAAATCTGCAGACTGGCTCTGACTTTTAGCAACTGGCATCAACTCCTCTAGACTATGAATAAGAGCAAACGTCTTGTGGCGTATTCTAGCCTTAAAAAAATAAGGGTACAACTACTGGAACACATAATTTCTGTCCCAAACTTCAAAAATGACTTTCCGTCAATTGAATCCACAGGCCATTTACCTATGACCACCTAAGGACATTTATAATTTCCTGCATATCAGCATATCAGATTTTGCCTTCCAAGCACACTGACCACAACTGTGTATATTGATACAAATCTCTTCTGTTCACTGGAAGCTTCTGTCTGCTAAACCAACAGTTGCTCAGAGTCAGTGTGCTAAGATAAAGCATAGTGCTTTGATACTGTGACGATTAGCCTTTGACACAGCTTATCTCAGTGTGCCGCGAAACACTAAAATCTGTAAATACAGACTTGCTAAACCGTCCTTCTATTATGGTGCAAGTGCGTTTACATGTGCAGTCTACTGTAAGTTACTTAGGCTAGTGCTGTATGCTAACAAGCAATTTTGTCTGGAGTTGTTGTCATCAAAGGGAAGGCAACTCTTTCATCCCTTCACTTTTATCACACATCAGTTGACGCAGAAAGCCCAGACATCCCGTCAGCAGGCTCTCATGGGAGACTGTACAATACAGTGGAGGGTTATCAGTTCTGGTTTTAGTAACAGTCTTTGGCCTTCTCACTTTCTCTCATTTGCATTATAACTGTGCACTTAGTTACTGTAGATTGGTGAAGAGCAAATTTATGATAAAACTGTAAGTGGTCTGGCTTGTATAGACTGTGCACAGGGTCATACACACAAAGCACCAACAGGGTGACACACATGGCATCAAAAGAAATGTAAGAAACGTTAACTAAATAATGTAACATTTAACACAAAACACCTTAATGTACATTACCTAAAAAAATAAGAAGAAACTTAAAAGGATAGTTTACCCAAAAATGAAAATTCTGTCATTAATTACTCACCCTCATGTCATTCCAAACCCGTAACACCTTTATTCATCTTCAGAACACAAATGAAGATATTTTTGATTAAATCTGATCTGCTTTCTGACCCTGCATAGTCAACAAGGGAACTACCACGTTCAGGGCCTGGAGAGTAGTAAGGACATTGTTAAAATAGTCCATATGACATCAGTGGTTCAACCTTAATTTTATGAAGCTATGAGAATACTTTTTGTGCACAAAGAAAACAAAAATAACAACTTTATTCAACAGTTTCTTCTCTTTCAGTTAGTCTCGAGATTTCTCTGTCTTGAGACTTTTACTGTTTTATACTGTTACAGAGGAGGCTCCTGTACCGCCTCCTCCGCACCACCAGAGGGATCCGTCCCCCGAATATTAGTACTCTTGTTGAACTCAAATTCCCATCATGCCTCTTACCTGGGACTGATTGCACAGGACACCTGCACCTCATTTACACACACACACATAAAAGCCACTCACACACACCACATCCCTGCGAAGTCTTGATTTGCCCCGGCTGTCATTTCTGAGCGTTATTACCCGTGTTTGCTTTGTACCTTTTGATCCTGGACTGTTCTCGTTTCTGATTGTTCTCTGCCTGTCCCGACCCGGATTGTTTATTGGACTCTGATTCTTGCTGCCCGCCTCGACTCTCTGCCTGATCCTCGACTCTGTCTCTGCCTTGCCTCCTTTGCCCTGTTTGCTGGTGTTTACCCTGCCTGTTTGACATTCTAATAAAAGCTGCAAATGGATCCAACTCAGTCTGATCTTTCACAACAGATACATACAGTATATACCATTAAATTATATGTTGATTCATAGGTTGTACTTTCAAAAATCATAAATTTGATAGTATTTTACAGTAGAATTATATAAATGCAATTTTTTACCATATATGGTAAGGTAAGTTACCAATTAACCGGTTTTTACTATAGCATTTTTGCAGTCTTTTTCTGTAAAAATGACAAAAAAAAATGATTACAGTGAAGTGACATGGTCTCAGAGAGGAGGAGAGAAAAGGTCAAACATGTGAAATGTTAATGCTTTGGCTTATGTTTCGTAGATGTAATATATGAACTGTACATATTACATTTCCATGTATGAAGTGTGTTGTCACATGAAGTGAAACATATACTGTATGAAACATATTAGAAATTAGAACCATTTCATATGTCAAAAACCTGTCAATACATTTTGATATTGTAGTATATTAAGTAAATATAAAAGATAGACATACTTAATGTATTACAAAAACATATATAAACATACAATTTTTAGTATACGTATTGTTATATTTTATGTACATGTGAAAATGATATATCAGCATTTTATTTCCATGTGGGTCAGTAAAAGTTAAGCTTTATTGACAGCATTTGTTTCATAATGCTGAATGCCACAACTTTTCACATTACAGTAAGGCTCTTACACTGGCTATAAACCGTGCCAGGATTCAGGAGGATTTAACAGCATAAATGTGAAGCTACAGTAGTATTTTTGTTTAAGCACTTGCATAAATTATTCAGTAAAACCCCATTCATTATTTGAGCTGTAAGGATGTCTAATTTATTCTTTTCTAGGTGGATGAACTTCTGGTTATGCAATACTGACAAATGCATGCTATGAGTATATTTCTTGTGGGATTAAGTCCTGGTTGGGCTGGATGCAGGATCAAACATTCCCTACATTGATTTCTATCCCTGATTGCATTGTCTTCAAATGCGACAAAAACGTATCAGTCTGGAAATAACTTTCTTCATAAAGAATATTAAGAGAGAAAAGACAACCGTTTTCTCAGTAGGAGAAAACCATCTGCACAGCAGTAGCTCTAACGCTGAGAAGGAGCCAATGACACTGCAGCAGTGTGGTTCACATGATGAGACGGGCTGACAACAGCCTGTTACTGCTAGCATAGTTCAGACAGACTGAAGTAAAGACATCGTTGAAAAGCGAGTAGTAGGCATATGAATCTAAAAAGAGACTGTATACAGACTAATTGATGGGTTATATGGTGAGTGTTTGTTTTTGTTGCTTGGAAATTAAGCCTTGTGGTGTAGAATAATGTCATTATTGTGCAAACAGATGCTGCATTTGCTTTAAAGGACAGCTGGCATTGCTGTATATTTGTGGTTTTGAAAAGCATGATATACAATCCCTCCCCATACGCACTCACTCTTTGTCTTGTTTATGTTAGGACAGTCCTTCCGTCTCTGACACAGAGACACCATGCAAGCCTCTAAACATATTTTGTTTTACAGTTGGTCAAGTCTGAAGATTTTGTTCCTTGAGGATGACTACTTGTAGGTTACAAGGTTACATGTAAGGTCATATTTGTATGATTACTATCAGCATCTAAACTTCTTGTTTTATATTTGGATAAGTCTGCGGCTTTTTGTACATATCCAAGTCCATTGATAAGTAATTAAAATAATTGCAATTAAAATAACTATAATTATTTGTAATTAAAATAGTTATAAATTCAAGATTCCAGACATTTTAAGAGCAGAATGCTTTTTAGTGATTCCACTGTAATGCCGCTCAGTTTAAGTGACTTTTAATTTACTAGATAAAGATGAAGGGTACAGATTTTTGTTTCTACCTGATAAAATATTTTCGAGCTAGAAAATATCAAAGTTATAATATTTAAAATATATAGTATAAAATATATTCAAATTTATTTCAAAAGTATATTCATTATAAAATGCCAATGGAGTTATACTACTTTTTTAGGTCTACAAATCACTGACTTCTCATGTATTCAGGTTTTCCATTTATTGTATTCAGGTATTTAGACTGTGCTTGTTTTGTCTTATTTTAAATAATTGTAAATCATCTTGAGGCCTTATTTCAAAGTATGCTGAGATGCTTAATAGGCCCCAGACCCCTTGTTTGGGAAGCAATGATCAAGACATATTTTGTTTTTCATGCATATACAGTCAAGCCAAAAAATATTCAGACACCAGATATAATTTTTGATTTTTTTTTTTCTAGTGGGTGCAGGACACTATAGTTCATTTATGTAAGTGAGGATAGCAAAATAAAGTAAATTGTGACACATTATACCCCAAAATTCTAAAATTGATAAAAATTTGGGACCAAAAATTTTGATTTGACACTTTGACCTGACCATGTTTTGTTACATACTGTACCTTTCCATCAAAGTCATCTGACATTATCAAGATGAATTTGTTCTGACACAGTTTAAGTCTTGAGTTTTTGTCATATTTTATTACCATTTTCTAAACTATAGTGAATAAACTGTGATGCTGGGAGAAATGTTGAAGGTGTCTGAATAAATTTTGGTTTGACTGTAAGTCAGAGATTTTATAGCTAGCTTTCAAACGTATATTGTTTTAATGATATGGGTCAGTTAAATACAGATGTCAGCTTTTTAACTTTCTAGGGGCCAAAACAGCTTTTAGAGGATTTTAGTTATCATTGTCTGTGCGTCAAGATTCGTTACAGACCTTCTGTACAGCTTTTATAATTGCGTGCAGGACCACGGACAGCTCACACATCAGGATTGCTGGGTCTTTTCTATTCCTGAGGCTCACACATGCACTTAGAGTGACCGCTAGACAACACATCAGTGGAAAAAAAAAAGAAAAGCTTTTTATGCACACATACCAGATTTGTCTCTCTTTTCCCCTGCTTTGCATTTACTTCTATGTGGTTGTAAGACATGAAGACACTTTTTTACAGCACCTTGTGAGTTCACTACTACATTTCTATTTGCATAGACGTGGTCATTTGTATGAGACTTGATTATTAACTATGTATAATACTATGTTTAGTGATATAAATTATAGTGACAAAGATTGGGAAAAATATAATTTCAGGCTTCCATCTGCTGTTTTGAACATCAAATAAGAAATAATGATATGGCGTGATACATATCTGTGTGAGAGAGGGAGATTTGGTTCATTAGTCACTCGTCCCTGGCACTCACCTTCAAAACAAATCAATTTGATTATGCAAAACGATGCCTATTAAGTGCCACTTCTGAGAGTGAAAGTGTGTGTGTTTACTGTGGTCTGCATGTAAATGTTAAGATCCTCTCTTTCAACATCAAAGGCCGTGACACTCCACAGACACCAACTGCCACCCACCAGGGCAGGAAATGACACGCAGGTACAAAAGAACAAGGTAGGAGAGCAGGGTTGTGTAATTAGCTAGGGCTAACAGATGATTGATGAGAGGAGCTACTTCAGTTCCATGCACTTATTCTTTTTCCTTTTTCCTCTGGAAAAAAAGAGCGTTTTAGCCCTGGGCGCTGCACTGAAATAGTCCTGTCTGAGTGAGCTGACAAGAGGCAGGAGAGTAGAAGAACTCTCTTTAAGTGCTACAGCCCTAAAGAACAGACAGGCGCTGGCTGCTTGACAGATAATTGTACTGTCTATTGCAGTCTACTTTCTCCGCTACTTCATTTCAACCATCCGTCCAGTATAGGTAGTTGTTGCAAATGTCACCCTGCAATTTTTATTTTATTTTATTTATTTATTTAGTTTCCACTGAAGGTTTTATTGGGAATTATGCAAGAGTTAGTTGCTGTACTCGATTCGGATTGGTCGAGTTGAACAGCACTGGGACTTTTCAATGTTTGTATCACTCCACTTCTGTGTTGGTGAGTTCCAGACAAACTATCAATCTATGTAGGGGCAATAAGGATTTTTCAGTGACTCCTTCTGTAGATGGTGGCAAATGATTCACTGAATCATTCATTCAGCAGATTAATTCAAAAACTCTTTTCGTTTAGGAATGAAACAAGTGACTGTCTTCATGATGAGTCATTGAATTATTCACTCAACCATTTCATTCAAAAATGCATATTCATTCAGGAACTAAAGTATTTATGAGGCCCTGTTTACACTAGTGCGTTTTTGTTTTAAAACGCATAACTTTTGCTACGGATACGCCTATCGTTTACACTACTCCGGCGTTTTCAAGGTCGAAAACGGAGACTTTTGAAAACGCTGCAGACCACGTTTTACTTTGAAAACTCCGGGGTTGCGTTTCAGTGTAAACGGAACAAAACTGAGACTTTTGAAAACGATGGTGTGGCTGCCCACATTCGCTCTGCGTATCCTTGACGACCGTGTAAACAATAACAGCATGCTCGTTATTGTACCCATAGATACGTATGGGTAGATTTCTCATTCGACCGCTCCAAGCACGCAGACGCGTCCGCGATCTAAATAATAGGGAATCTACCTATACATATCTATGGTAGTACCTGCATAAATGGTCTTGTGACATGCGTTTTCGGTTGTGTAGTGTAAACGGAGATCGTTTCTGAAACGCCAGTGTAAACATTGATCGTTTTCTTTCTAAAACGCCGTTTTAAAACGAAAACGCACTAGTGTAAACGGGGCCTGAGTGACTCATGATTTGCTTAAAAACACTGATTCATTCAAAAAAAAAAAAAACACCACCTTACTGTATGTTGCTGTGACACTGCCTGAAACTATTTCCATTGCCGGGGTAAAAAAACACCTGCCAATATTTTTTTCTAAAATTTATGCAGTTTATTGAACAATAAGGCAAATTACTTTTTAATTTTATTGTGCAAAATAGAGTTATGTTATAGTTTCATATCATTAATTAATATTTTAAATTGGATTTATTTTTAGATTTTCAATTTTCATATTAAAGTTTACATTTTAGTAATTTTGTTGTGTGCTTTTGTCATTTTTTATAATTTTTCAAATTTAATTTAACTTTATATTTAAATACTTGATATTTTAGTACTTACACTTAAACTTATTTTATTTAAGTTAGTTGCCAAGGTAGCATTTCTGATTTTCATTTAAGTTTTATAAGTTTATCTACATGTCTCCAGCCTCATGCCTATGGCCAAATCACAGCACGTACAGTATTTTTTAATTATATTGTTTGAAAAGGAATGGAATTATGAGCAAATACAGACATTCATCAATGACATTGCCATATGACGGCCTATGGAAAACACTGCCCCTGCCCTCTGCCCTGTGTTCTCTGTAGAGGAGCTCGGCCGCTGTTTCTGAGTGGAGGGCAGGTCAAAGGGTGAGGCGCCCCATCACGCCCACTGCTTTCACACAAACGCTGCACCAACGCTGGATGAAGCCTTTAACCTCTGTTTTATAAGCCCCTTCTCATACGGTCTTAAATTACAGCCTCTTCTGGTTTACTCGGGTCAGTTTAGACAGAGTCCAGCTCAACCACATGGCGCCACTCAAAATGAGTCTCAAGAGCTACAATTTTCAGTCTTAAACTGGGGAATTTTGTGAACACTTTTGATGAAGATGGTGCTTAATTAGCTCTAATGATAATTTTGCAAAGTGGAACTACATATTCGTACGTATTTGTAAAAATAATGATTGTTGCATCAATGCTCTTGGGTGCAAAGCTCTTTGATAACAGCACACTGCAGCAAAGATTGTTCATCATCAAGTAAAAGGGTCAGTCAAGGTTGTATTTCCTCTGATCTATTCAGTTCTGTCCACTTGCATTAGGTCATAGGAATGTGTTTCATGGGCCTTTGGGCTGTGAAGCTTAGAGTTCAGCATTGTAATGTTATGGCTTTAGAAGATGGGTTTTACAAAAGTTTGAGTAATTTGTCTTATTGATACTTCTAGTATATAGGTATTTAGGTTTATATAAGTGTGATTTCAAGCTACTGAACATTCTAGGGCAGTGTCCACATTGCTGTGATCAATTACTGAGAATGTAGCCTGACAAAACTGACTAAAAAACTTTTATTTTATTTATTTATTTGTTTGTTTGTTTATTATTTTTTATTTTATTTGTGTTCATAAATGTCCTCAGTGTCTCTTCACCTTGCTACAATATGTGGGAGAATATAGCAGCAAGGCAGAAAGAGGGAAAGAGAAGAAGAATGAGAATGAGGCATGTGAATTTGCAGGGAAATGGATGAAGTAGTTGAGAAAAAGAGACAGTGGGAACCAGACTAGATGGAGCAAGAGGGATAAAGCTAATAAAAGAGAGAGAAAGAGATCAGGCGGCTGACGCAGAAGTCCAGTGATCAAATGCAGATGTCTCCCACCCCTTATTTGAAGGGGTCAATAATGCAAATCTCCAGACACAGTTGTTCTCTGAACAGCGGTTTCCCTCATGCCATACTTCATATTGTTGATGGGAAATTAACGTTATGGTACTTAGAGTTTGAAATATTTGAAGGAAAGTTGTTTTTATTACTGCCTTATTCTATAAACATCAGTTGAATTTGACGTTGAACCGTAAATACAAGCATTTTGTTCTATAAAATCTTTCAATAAAGTATTTTTTTTCCTTCCTGTTGTCTTTTTGACAGGTTTGTGCTGGTCTTTGGCTGCTTGGTGCTGTCTGTCTTCTCTACCATTCCAGATCACCAGGAAATGGCCTCTCGAAGTCTCCTGATCTTGGTAAGAGCTAAACTACAGTGTCAAACAAAATCCAAACATAAAGCATGGGAACAGTCTCATGCTAAGAAGTTTAAAGAAAAACATCACATGAACTTTGTGTTAACTGTACTCTAGTTGTATGTCTTGAGCGATATGTAATGCTACATCATGCATTTATTAATATTGTATAGTATATGCTTCTATCCTTATGATTTTCACTGTTACAGTAATTAAAAGAAGAAAAAGCCAGATCCTGGCATAGGAGATGTAGGCAATATTCTCTACTTCTCTAAAATAAATTTCCTCTGCTCTCCACCAAATTCAGCTGCTATCTGTCTGATGATGAGTCTCCACACATACTTAAAGGCAAATGTGGTGAAATGTTAATAGTACTGTACAGCACAGGTCAAGTTAACCAAATCAGTAAATCACAATTTAAACGCAAGCAAATAGGCCCCACTTTTAGGCCTTGCAGTTTGCTTGATCCCTTTAATGCAGCATGATGGAATATTGTCAATAGTTATTTGATTACAAAGCCCTGACAAAAGCCAGCTACAGGAGAGAGATATGAACCCTGGATCAAAGGCTCATGTTATGCTGGTTTTCTGTTCTTGGAAGCCTGCTGGTTTGTGTACTGGTAATGATGGCCATACAAATTGACCTGATTTGTTTTATTGACTCAGCTGACACCAAACATGATCTGTATGATGTTCATGATCTGTAGGCAGTACTCATATGATCATAATGGAAGATCTTTTATTCAGCTATACTGCTTCCCTTTTAATTGACAATGCAAATACAAATGCAATGCAAATGGCTTTTACCTCTGTGAACCGAGTCAGAAACTCCATATGAGGTTACTAGTCAACATCTGCTGCTGTATGTGTGCATTATTGTGTTTGCATACGTTTGTACATGTGTATGTGTTTGTATATGCTTTATAATAGGCAAAATGAAGTATTAATCAAGCACAACCACCTTGATTATGCAATTAATTAGCATTAATATGGAGTAATATGTGGGATTTTGAATTATTATTTTACATTGTTATGTGTTTTATGGTTAAAAGGAAATATCTGTAAAGCCTATATGGCAGAAAAAACAAACAGTGAACAGCAGTGAAGCGCAGTGAAATATATTTTTTTAAATAGGAAATATGTTTAGTTTCAACCTATATATATAGATAGATATATATATAGGTTGTATATATAGGATATATATATATATATATATGTGTGTGTGTGTGTGTATATGAAGAGTTTATTTGCAAAAACAGATAACTCAAAAATCATGTTTTTTATGTTATCATGTTTTTGTTGTGTTTCATTGTGTTAGTTAGCTATATTTTTTAGTTATTTTTTAAGCTAATCAAAATAACCCAACTGCAGTTTGATTGAGATTAATTGGAATAAACATTGAAAAAAACATGATTTTTTAAAATTGTTAAAAATGGAGTTATCTGTTTTTGCAAATGAACTCTTCATTTATATATATATATATATATATATATATATATATATATATATATATATATATATATATATATATACACATACATACAAAAATATATATAAATATACAAATATATATACAAAAAATTGCCAAAAATATATTAGTACAAAATATATTTATGTAAATATATTTTGAAACATATTTTAGCAAACACATTTTTGGCCATTTTTTTGTATGTTTTGAAATATCATTTAAAATATATTTGCAAATATATATATATATATATATATATTTTTTTTTTTTTTTTTTTTTTTTTTTTTTTGCTGTATGGGAGTTAATGGATAATGTCCTGGCTAATTTTTGTATTCCAATGTGGTTCATTTAAAATGAATAATTTTTAAAATAATAAGATATTTACCGTAAATGTTGCTGTTCATCTCTATGTGTTTTTTTCCACTGTTTATTTATTTACTTATTTGGCTAGATAAACCATGCTCTGAGTAGATCATTTCTGAAAACATTTGGAGTAGTTTGTAAGTAGCTTGTAGCTTGACAAACTGATTCAGAGAAGCACTAAATATACAGTATATGACTAAAACAGAGCTCACTAATGGATCCATAATCAGGTTATTTTCCACTTATGTCAAGAAATAGCAGACCTACACATTATATTTGACAGGCAAGGACACCTCCATCTGTGTTTTTTTATTAAAAAGTGCTGTTGTGCACAATGTACAGTACTTATCTCACTGTGTAATTATAGCAGTGATGAGTGTAATGTAGCTGTAATGTAGTTGGTTAACAGTGTTGTCATTTTCACAACCACAGATGATACAAGTACACACCCACACAAACAAACTTGAAAATGTCTTTCTTTGTCTGTGCAGGAGTTTGTGATGATTGTGGTGTTTGGACTTGAGTACATCATTCGAATCTGGTCTGCTGGTTGTTGTTGCCGGTACAGAGGATGGCAGGGCCGACTTCGCTTCTCAAGGAAGCCGTTCTGTGTCATAGGTGAGTCTTCAATCAGTTTGCAAAGTTTCTCTCCATGAAATGAGAATTAAGAGGTTTTTATAGTTTAAGATCAGGCTTTCCAGACTTTTCTCATTTCTAAATGAGGTGACAGAGTGAGATCCATATTAGAAAAGGATTTCACTGTTATTTAACCAATTCAAACCTGATTGAGAGATGTGATCAGATTTACTGGTCATAAACATTTCTTACCTCCATGAAACTTTAAATAGCATTGTTTAAAATATATATACACTTTTTGTCATAAACAGCACAGGCCAGCATGTCACTTACAGCAGTAGATGAGATTTTGAAAGAAATTGCATTCGTGACAAAAAAATGTGAAGGCATACTGAGAATTTATTCCACTTTTTTTTTTTCTTTTTGGTGACTTGTTCTTCAAGGAACATTCCAAAGTTGGAGGAAATATGTTCTGGAGTCACAAGGTTTTCTGTACTACACAGTATAAATAACAGAGTAGCAACATCTCGACAAAGCTGATTTAATTGTATTTGATGGTTGCAGAGTGTTCATTTTCGACTGTGGTTACTTGCAAAGATACATGTTAAAGAAACAAACACCCACATCATCATTGGTTATGGACTGAGAGTTCGTTTGTGGTATCAGTTAGTTTGTGGTATTTCTAAAGCACATACACTGAAAAAAATAAGAAGTTAAATTTACTTAATTTTTATTTTGCAAGTTTTTGCACGCATATTTTTAAAGTAAAATTTAAATATGGAATTAAGTAAACCCTACTTAACTAAGTCATGTAAAATTAGCAAAGGAAATTAAGTAACTTTAACGTGGCCAGGCAGCGTTTGATGAGTAATTTCTACTTAATTATTTGAAGTTTTCCCTGCAATACTCAAGTATATTTCACTCAGTCACAGTTTGTAAATTTTACTCAAACACAGCACTAAAAAAATGCCTATAAAGCATGTGGTTCAGCTACACTCACGTATGTAAGCAAGTAGACAACTCTTTACTCCTTTAAAGGTAATATGTTGCCTCAATATAGTAATTAACTGAATGAACACAGAGACCTGAGTACTTGGCACATGATACACAATGACGGTGACAATCAGTAAATAGTGTTTGAGTATGAATGGGTCATTTTGAGTAAAAAATGAACTCCAGATGTCACAAAACAGCAAATTAATTAACCTAACAACAAAAGCAACCATAAAACAGTGTAAATACATCTTGAAAACAGCAAAAAAAAAAAAAAAAAACCTTATTAATTATTCATGCCCAAGTGCATGATGGGAACAACGGGATCATGACATTGATATTTACTTAATCTTTGTAAAAATAACAAACAATTTCAAGTAAAATATAAGTTCAAACTTTAAATTCTACCAGCTTAAATTGAGTACTAATATTGAATTTACTCTTTTTTTAAATTCTTGCCTGAACTAAATTATTTAATGTAGAAATTACATTTGTTTTTCTGTAGTATTTACTGCACCACAAAATCATTTTTATCAGTGTACTTTTATTCAAAAAGGAAGCATTAAATTGATAAAAAGTGACAGTAAAGACATTTATAATGTTACAAAAAATATATATTTTATGTACATCAAAGAATCACCAAAAAAAAAAATGTAACAGCTATGTTATATATGATAATAAATCAGCAGCAAATCAGCATATTAGAATGATTTCTGAAGGATCATGTGACACTGAAGACTGGAGTAATAGCTGCTGAAAATTCAGCATTGTATCACAGGAATAAATTACATTTTAAAATATGTTCACACAGAAAACAGTTGTTTAAAATGGAAAAAAATTTTACACAATTTTTTATTGTATATTTGATCAAATAAATATTGATCTGTGTTAGGTGTACTGTATATTCCCAGTCCCAGTTCTCACAGTCATGCCAGTCATATGCTTTGGCAGCTATTAGTTACACTATTAATACTGTCCTCCATCACAAATGAATTTTTCCAGTCTAGCAACTTTCATCCTTCCATGATGACACAAATTATGTTTATTCCAACGTAACCAAGGCAACAGCCTCATAACTGTAGATCACCATTAAGGAAGTGTCCTATGCCTGTAAAATAACCTTACTGTACTTACCCATTGACCCCAAACCATTTACCCGGCATCCTCCAGTTGTGGCTGCCAAAAACGACCAAATCCACTTCAGCAAACAGCTCTCATTTAGTGACCCCTCAACCTGTCTAATGTTCTCCAGACTGCTGTGAGCTCATTAATACTGGCTTTGCTATTAATAATGTCTTACTTTGTTTAATGTGTGTAGGTGCTTGTGGTGTCTATTCTTAAGTGCTAACACTTAGCCTTGGCCCTATCGATCTAAATGGGGAATGCTGAGAGTAATGAACGTCATTAATAATAGGAATAATGTGTCTGTGTGTGCAGACCAAATGTCCTTTGAGATTCTATTATGCCATGCCTCATTCTGATCCGTATTCCCCTTTGTTAGTATATCATGATCACAAACCCAGGCACTAAAGGTCTTGATCCCAAACATCAGAGCCACTGATAACTCAATTGCTGCACAAGGTTTCGCATAACTATTTTTTAAAGAACATTTTTATAGCACATTGTGCATCTTCGTTGCAGCTGTTCAGACGTACAGTGCCATTATGAAATTGGTGCGGTTTCATGCACACTAGGGATTTAGAGTTAATTAAAACCATAATCTCTTAAAAACAGAAAATAAGAATCATACTTATTTCATATATTCTCACTTGTGCTCACCCTTGACAATTTGGATTGAATATGTTTCACAGTTTGTTAGGCAGGCATTCTGGGAATTTATAGGGAGCAAATATCTCAGTATTGGAATGATTTTGACTCCCTTGCTAGTGTGCTTAGAGCTGAACTAGGCAGCAGCTAAAATGTTAAAACCTGAAAAATACCCACTTATAATACCAAATAACGTGGTGATAATTTGATTAATGGTTAGTCTTTAGAGATTCAATATCCATATCCATGTGAAACCTCCTCATATAACCATTAGGCTATTTAAAACTCATTATGAGTGAATGTTTAGGTACCCAGAGGTCCTACAGGACCTGAGGGTAAACAGTGTTGTTAATATCAGACTATGTTTTAGGAACTACTGCATTCATGCATCATATAGCATGATTGTTGCTGGAAAGTTTTAAGTAGTTTTAAGTATTTTTTTAAACAAATGGGTTGGGAAGCTGTTTCCAAAATGAACTTATTCAGACAGGGTTTATTTTGCTTTGTCACATTTAAATTAAGTGTATGTTTCCTAATTGATTCAACAAGTCATTAGCTGCCATTAGATGGTATTTGTGTGTTAAACTGATGAATGAACCCTGCCAAAGAAAGAATGGTGTTCAGATGATGATGTATGGGATTTTGTTGTAGTGCAGGAAAACCCTCCAGCAGTTTATAGCAGCATCATGAATGGGTGCCCCCTGCCTGTTTTCAAAGTTAGTTCATCATATACTTCACAAGGAAAAACATATATTTCAGATTTAGTTTGCTGGCCTAAACCTGTCAAGTAACAGTCAACATATTCTGTCATTCAGTTTAAGACAAAAATGTTAACTTTATAGCTAGATTTATCATTCGTAAAAATCTGGAATTCAAAATCTATTTTTTGATCAAAATCTAGTTGCTGAAAATAAATTCACCCTCAGGCCATCCAAGATGTAGTTGAGTTTGTTTCTTCATGGGAACAGTTTTGAAGAAATTTCACCAGTGGATCCTCTGCAGTGAATGGGTGCCGTCAGAATGAAAGTCCAAACAGCTGCTAAAAACAGCACAATAATCCACAAGTAATCCACATGACTCCAGTCCATCAATTAAAATCTTGTGAACTGAAAAGCTGCTTTATTGTAAGAAACAAATCCTTTACATTAAAGCGTTTTAAACTTCAAACCTTTGCTTCCGGCAAAAATATGAGTCCATATTGCTGTCCCTTAAATCTGACATTAACATGAAAAGGTTCAGGATTTTGAAGCAAATTGTTAGATGTAAATTGTATTATATTAGAAAAATGCTAAACAAAAGCGTTGTCACTAGAGGTTTCAGGCTTTTGGGCCCAAAATTACATTATACTTTATCATTCTTTTTTTAATTTGTCATTTTTAAAAGATAGTGGAACAAAATTGTCAATTTTCAAGAGAGCTGATTCTGAATTTTGATGGTGGTCTCTTTCATGAGATGTCCTGATGCATTTTTCATTGAGTTCATGAGTCATCTCTCTGCTGTGCTGGATAACAGAGTCATAATTTATAGATCCAGAGTGCAATAAGCATTTTCTCTCCCAGCTCGAGACTCCCCAAAGATTTTAAGAACACATGTAATGTGTTGATTTGACTTATAACGACAGACTGCAGCAGAGAGCAGTGGAGTGGCTAAGCATGAAGGCCCTCTCTTCGGAAAGTTTGAGTTCATCGACTACAAAGTATATGAGAAATTAGAGGGAGGATCAGAAAGAGAAAGAAAATATTATTGCAGTTTAGTGCCTTGGAGTTGTTTGTGTTTTTTGAGGGTTTGATGTCGCTTCTCCAAATGGATGTGGTTTCTGTGTGAACTTCCCGTGTCCTTCGCTTGTTCTTTCTGTCTCTTTCTTTCTTTCCCCTCCCTCAATCCTCTTTTCCCACAGAATATGGGCAAAATAACAGTTTGTAAATCACTCTTTTCAATAATTTACTTGAACAGAATGGCTAGGTTCCTCTGTGAACTCTCATTTGAGAAATAAATTATCTAGTTTGAGCTGAGGAGACGTCATTCTCATTTACCTTAATTAAACTATATTTTTCAGGTCAATGAGACATTTATGTATAAACAAAAGACATACGTTTCATTGATGTACAGCAGTGGTTCTCGGCAGGGAGTCTAGGTCCTCAGAAAACTAACACTTAAAAACTAAGGGCCAGATTCACTAAACAGGGCAAATTAGCGTTAGAGCGCAATTCCATAAAAGCGCCGATGGGAGGGGAAAATTCTGCATATTCAATAAGGTCAGGCGCAAAAAATAACTGTGTCCACACCTTTTCAGAGCTAATTCTTCACTGCGCATCTTTAGTAAATCCTGACAGTACTATTTTAATGCCAAAAGACGGTTTGCGCTAGCGAAATGTAATTCTAACATAAATTGTTCTGTTCTTTTCCCCAACCGTCAGATATTATAGTGCTTATTGCCTCTGTTGCGGTGGTTTCGGCTGGGAGTCAAAGCAACATTTTTGCAACATCTGCACTGCGAAGCTTAAGGTTTTTACAGATCCTGCGAATGGTACGCATGGACCGCCGTGGGGGTACTTGGAAGCTTCTGGGATCTGTAGTTTATGCACACAGCAAGGTGAGTTAACCAGAATCTAGAATTATCTAGAATTATTTGCTTTTAAATTACTTTGATGTAATTTAAAAGCATGCTTTGTTTTATAAGCAAAAACTGTTGTATCATATCCAGAAGTACTTTTTTTTACTTTTGTAAGTATCATTCTGGTGTGCAGATGTCCTCTAAATGTCGGTATCTGCTTTTCTATCTGACAGGAATTGGTCACTGCCTGGTACATTGGGTTCCTTGTACTCATCTTTTCCTCTTTCCTGGTTTATCTTGTGGAAAAGGAGTTCAATAAAGACTTTGCCACCTATGCGGATGCACTGTGGTGGGGCACGGTGAGTCTCCACACCCCACATCTCTTCACAATGATACATTTCACCAGAGTCCAAGTAATATTCTGACCTATTCTGAGCTTCACAAAAGAAGTTCTTTTGGTGCCAGATATGCATTCTTAGAACTCTTCTACAATTATTCCTAGGTCATTTTTTCTGCTCTTGCTAATGTCCAACATTACTGGAAAACTGCAAGACGTACTGGTTTCAGTTTAATATGATCATTGATATACAATTTCAGTTATAATTTCAGGCTCACAGTTTTCAGCCTTTTGATCATTTCCTTCCACCTTGTTTGGGAAACTGAAACCTTTTCCATAAAGGTTATAAGGAGGTCCATTAGATTCCATTTCCATGGAGATAGTAATCATGATGGCACGAAAGGACAAACGCCATCTCTGGTCTCGCTTGGATGCCCTTGATGGTTCAGAGAATAGATTTCAGGCTCACAGAGGTTGTTTCAACCCAAAAGAAAATGACAAATGCACATATGTGCGTAAGTGAAGAGATAAACACATACAGATATATAAAAAAATTATCTAGCACATCTGTTCTGATGAGGTCGTGAATTGCAGGGAAAAATCAATGTTAAGTGCACATAGTACAATTTATTTATTAACTTTTAAAAGAGGCTAAAATGCTTCCTGTATTTTTGTTGTTGATGTCAAAGGCGGTAAAGGTCTGTGCTATTTTGGCCGCAAATTCAATCGGTCACTAGGTAAAAGCTAGCCAATTTAGCCAGATGCCAAAATGGGCTAGTTGCTTGACATCCTCAAAAACCATAAACAAAATTTCACAAGATAAAAAGAAAAATAACCCAAACTATGCTAAATACCAGCTCACATGCAGTGAGAAATAAAATGGTTTATATCGACCACAATGTGTTTTATGCAGTTAATTATTGGCAGGTTAGAGCATGAATTTTTAAAGAGCCAATCAGAAACCAGAATTTGTTTCTTTTCAGTTTGTCATATTAATAACATGGAATAATGTTGGGCCTATGCAGTTCATGGTTAACAAATGATCAAGTCCTAAAGGACATTCTGTCATTAATTATTATAATAGCCTTTATTCAGTTAACTGATCCGTCTTGGCAAGTCTTTCATCTTGGCAAATTAAGATCAAAACGTATGTTATTTAGTTCACAGATACAAATATAAGGACATGGTTACTCGAAAGTTCTTTATTGACTCTCCCTGTTTTTTTTTTCTTCTTTTTTAATTAGATAACCCTCACTACTATAGGTTATGGAGATAAGACTCCGAAAACCTGGACTGGACGAATGCTATCTGCTGGCTTTGCCCTGCTCGGGATCTCCTTCTTCACTCTGCCTGCGGTAAACCTTACTTAAGCAAAAAACCTTATCATACCTTGTTTCCTTACACTACTTACAGTATTAATCCAGTGTTTGTTTATCTTGTCACTTCTCCAGATACATCACTAATACAGAAAATTATTTGCATAAATCATTTGCATAATTGAGACAGTTGCTAATGTTCTTCTTGGTTTTCAGGCTTCTGTACACAATGAAATCTTATTCTTGGCTGCTAATTTTCCTAAAGCAGAATTTTATTTGGTGTCTTTGTGAAAAAATGCAAAGGCAGTTTGGCTGATTACCCTGTCAGAGCAACAAGGTTTGCAGCCAAAAAATTCAATTTTACAAATCAGCTTAAATGGGCTAATGGAAATGGTGGAAATAGATGTTCTAATTTCAAATTAAACAGCTTACCCCTTTGGACTTCCGCTTTTTTTATCATGAAATATTGAGGTAGCTGAGTTTGACCTCTCAGTTCAGTTAAATTAAAGCTACAACTTCATGCCTACAAGATTCATGGTACTTAACATTGTTTTTTAAAGCATTTGGTGGTTTTGAATTTTATACTATTCATAATAATAGCCAAACAATCAAACTGCATGAGTTAGCTTACATAATATTTCAAATTACAGGCAATGAACATGGTTGTGCAGTACAAACTCAAAATCTTAGTATTTACTCACATACATTGATAACAAAAATTGATTGAATTTCTTTAGTTTTGCTAACTTCTTAAATTGTAACTTCTTAAGTACTTCTTAAATTGTAGTAATAAAACAAACTTTGTTAGAATTCAGTGTGACATACTTTAATATGTTAATACATACATTGTATGTTAATGTGAACATACGATATAATACTGTTGCTTGTTGATAGTGTCAAGTGCTTTTACAAAGAGCCGCTAGCATGAATATGTTTCCTACAGCGCTATTGTCCAATTCTAAACCATAACATTAGTGACATGGTTCTACTTTACTTGCATTGCAGGGTATTTTGGGTTCAGGTTTTGCCCTGAAGGTTCAAGAACAGCACAGACAGAAGCACTTTGAGAAGAGAAGGAACCCTGCTGCCTGCCTCATACAGGTCAGACACCAGAGCCATTACATCTGCCCTCACATTTGGGGATATTACACAATCCTGTACAATAGAATTGGGTTTATAGTGTCATTTTTATGACAGAGATTTTTATGTTAAATGTCATGCCTCTGAGTAGAGTACTGTTTGCTAATGGTCTCATATATTTTTTATATAACTGTTATTTGTGTCTGAATGCACCACAATGGTCTTTGTTGCCTGATAAATCTTTTATGAAATGGCTGAGACTGCAGATAGTCTTACCTAACAGACAAATATGGTTCACTTCACAGCAAAGTGACCTTATTTGCTTGGACATGCTTAATATGGACAGATTTGATTTGATTCCAGCAATTAAGAGTTTGTTGCAAAATACATTGGGGGATTGTCCCCATAAAACATGGAAACCTATGGAGAGTCCCTGCACATATGCAAGAGAGTGTGTGTGTGTGTGTGTGTGTGTGTGTGTGTGTGTGTGTGTGTGTGTGTGTGTGTGTGTGTACCTGGTATTCCCTGCATTATGAGTGTCCCCACAAGTAATACCAGTAAATGTTGACCTTGTGGGGACATTTTTATTTGGTCCCCATGAGGAAAGCTTATAAATCATACAGAATGTTTTTTTTTTTTTGGAAATCTAAAAATGCAGAAAGTTTTGTGTGAGGGGTAGGTTTATGGGTAGAGTTAGGGTAAGGGGATAGAAAATACAGTTCGTACAGTATGAAAATCATTATATCTATGGAATGTCCCCATAATGATGAGAATACGTGTGTGTGTGTGTGTGTGTGTGTGTGTGTGTGTGTGTGCATTATATTTCTGCTTACAATGTTTTACTCTCCCTAACCCTGAATAAGGCTGCGTGGCGATATTACTCCACCGATGGTAGTCGTCCTTACCTTGAGGCCACTTGGCGTCACTATGAGTCTACAGTCCCTGTCCTGAGGCATGTATGGATGCCTGTTCTGACCGAAAAAACCTGTGTAGTTTTTTTTACTAATCTGCTTTTTTTTCCTTTTTGTTTTTTTCTTCTCTTTCTCTTCTATGGGCTTGTTCTTTTGTTTTTTTCCTCTTCTACCTTTATCCCTTGTTCTTTTGGTTTTATTGGTTTTACATATTTTTGCATGTAGTGTGTGTGGCGTAGCTATGCGGCTGATGAGAACTCGGTTTCCGTTGCTACCTGGAAACCTCATTTGAAGGCGTTGCATACCTGCAGTCCTACAAAGTAGGTACAAACCCCTGGCAGCATTTTCTGTCTGTTCCCTCGCTTCATTCATTATATTTCCACAAAGGAAAACTTTCCTCTTTCCCTCTATTTGTTTGATTCCCCCGAGTAACGTAATTGTGCCTGCCTCCCACACGTTCCATTCTTCTTTTCACGTCCTCTTCATTACAACATTCACAAAAGTACATTTATCTGATGTGTTCATAGTCATCCACAAGAATCATTATAAACCAGGATCTATTGTTATAGACAATAGCAGGTCTAATGTAGGGCTAGCTGTCCATAAAATCACCTGATTGCAGTCTTTCTCTCGAAGTGAAAGGGAAAAAACGAAGCGAATGGACAGTAATGTTTCTCTCCATTTCGCATTTATGCCCACATTCTGCTATAATGGCCCAATTGTAGATGAAGTGAATGAACAGTGCTACATCTTGGTAAATAGTATTAGCAGCAGTCAAACTCACTAACTGATTAAGAAAAATACTTCAGCGTATTTTGCTTATTCATATATGCACTTATATCACATGAAATGTAAATTGACTTTCTAAAATGCATTACTGTAAATGCACAGAGAATAAACTAGTCATTTAGAAGGGCTTCAGATATGGCACATTTATTTGCTTGAGCTTTTAAATGTCATGCATGTTTTGATATGCATGTAAATGCTAATGGTTGCATTTATCCATGCATTATGTTTTGGCTGTTGCTTTTGATGCATTAGTATGCATGAATTATTTTATGATAAACTGGATGCAGTGAATCTGAATTTGTTTCATGTGTAGTTCATTGTCAACTGAGGATTCATTGAAATTTATGTATTTCTTTTTCTACACTACCCAAAGGAAGGATCAAGGAGAGTCATCTACAAGGTTTGTATTGTTCCATATCTTATATACTGTATAAATAATTTTCAACTGAGACAGAGTTTGAAACATTAATGTTGTTATGCTAGTATTAAATCTCATTTGACTATGGAAGCCTGTTTTTGCCTTGGAATAAAAATAAAAAGGTAATTGTGACTTTGTCTCACAATGTTACTTTCTGTCTTAAAAATGAGGCTTTATTAATTGTAATTCCAACTATATTTCTAATACTTTTAGTTCATATCTTTTAACTGTGACTTTATATCTCAAAATGTGACATTATATTTTGCAATGTGAATTAGTATTTCACAATTGTGACATCATTCCTTGTATTTTGCGCAGCTGTGACTTTATATCTTACAGTGTGATTTGTAACTCACTTGTAATTGCAACTTTATATCTTACAATGTGATTTTATTTCAATTGAGACTTTATTTATTATTTGAAGCGTCATCTCAAAATTACTTTTTTATGTTTTGTTCTGAGAAGGAAACAGGCTTCTATATTTGATCAGTAGTCCGGCTAACACAAAATCATCTTCCCTCTGATGTCTGAGACTGTTCACTGCCATCTGTTATGAAATGCACTCTCATTTTCATCAGTCGTGTATATATTAAACAGATGTAATGGAATATGGAATAGCAAATAATTGAGATCTATTCATGTTTTCATGTTTGTCAATTAACAGACAAATGTGATTATTGGGGGGCCTTGACTTCAATTAGAGAGAGAAAAAATGGAGATGAGAAAAGTCATGTCAGACTGTTTAAATGACTGCATTACACAGCAGCTACTAATGCATAGTCTCATCAGTCCAGATAACAGGAAGAGCTAGTGGTGTTATTTACATAATTACTAAGATAGAACTTCAGATTGAGCCATAATAGTGTGGCCAGTATGAACAAGGCCAGACAAAATCATTTCCACATCATTATGAATTTAATAAGTGCAGAACAAATAAATTACATTCATCTATTTGTCTGTAACAATTGTCTGAGAGTGAACATTTCAAAGAGGTGTTTGGATATGGTGCTTCTGTGGGTTCTGACCAGTTGTTTGTGTGAAACGACTATCCATCCACTCATTTATGATGCAGTACTCATCAATGACCAAGAGGCAATGATATCATAATTAGCATGGTTGCTAATGTGACATTATTGAGCAGAAGTGGATGACTCACTGCAGTGCTGCATTTTTGAGAGGCCACTGCTCTTTTCTCTGACTCATGTTCAGCTGTCTGTCCTATTGTTTTCTCTGAAATAGAGAGGACTGCAGTGTATTTTCTCTTAAACCGAATACAGATAATGATTTCTCATGATTGTTCTATTGAACTCTCATCTGTTTGCGCTGACACAAGCTGTTAGTAAATCTGACCCGAAAGGTGTGGTCACATTTACTGTTGCGCTATACAATTTTGGGTCCCACTTTATATTAGGTGGCCTTAACTACTATATACTTACATATAAATTAATCATTTGATACAATGCACTTATTGTGTACATGCATGTTTTTACATTATACTTATATTTAAAAAACACCTGCATGTAATTACATCTGTAATTAATTACTGTAATTACATTTGTAATTACACTGTTGACCTATCCCTTACACCTTTACCCACCCTTAAACCTACCTATACCACCAAACCTGTCCCTAACCTTACCCGTATCCAACCTCAATAGCAGCAAAAGTGTTTTGCAATACAGTATGAACATAATAAGTATATTGTACTTTTTGTACTAATTGTGTTTTTTGATTTAAGTACATATTGTAATAGTTAAGGCCATCTAATACAAAGTGGGGCCCAATTTTGTTTTGGAAACCCAGTCATTTCAGTAGAAATCTACAGTTTCCAATGAGGGCGAGTTATAGACTTTAATAGCTGAAATCAGCAAAGCCAATTAAGATGATCTGTAGTGTTGACCATGTGCCTTAATGTTAATAGCATGCATGAAAAATGCATTTCATTACTCACAAAACATGTAATAAAAGAACAATTAAACTCTGAATAATTATCTCAACATGTTTGTAGTCAAGTGAAGAATACTTTCTTTCAAGCCACATTGAAGAGATTAGATGATAGATAGATAGATAGATAGATAGATAGATAGATAGATAGATTTCATGGGAAACTATAGTTACTTCTGAAGAATTTTTATCCTTTTCTTGAGGCTCCTCTAGAGTCTTTCATCTTACATTAGATTTTGTCGTGGCATATTATACCTGAAGGGCTCTTTCATAATGATTGTTTAGAGTGTTTGTTTGACTGCACTTCTAATACTATGGGGGTCTAAGCAAGCAATGCAGAACTAATAAAAAATGACTTGGCCTCTGCACTTTTTGTACTTCATGCTGCTCTTTAATGGTCATTTCCATGGCTCATGGCAGGAAGGAAAGTGCTGTTCTTTCTTCCATTCTCTTATTCTCTCTCTTTTTTTCCCTCTCAGTCAGAAACTGAGTTTTAAGGACCGGGTAAGAATGGCAAGCCCACGTGGTCAGAGCATTAAAAGCAGGCAGACATCTGTTACAGACAGACGTTCGCCTGGAGCTGAGATCAGCACTGATGGATCGAGTCCTGCCAAGGTCCAGAAGAGCTGGAGTTTTAACGACCGCACCCGATTCAGACCCTCCCTCCGTCTCAAGAGCCAATCGCGCTCCACCCCTGAAGGTGAACAACATTCTGATTGGAGAATTACTTTGAACTACTGTGTGATTTAATTTCACTGAAATGAGAATTAAGCTCAATACTTTTTGTTCTACACTGGCTATGTGGTGAAGAGACATAATGAAATTCAAAATGAAATTTTGAATTTTTCTTCTTTCAAATAAATAACATTGTGACTGATCCAGTTTTAAAAATCTAATAATTTCAGGAAATTACCAGTATAATTATGGCCAGCCATGGTGACACATTAGAGCCAATGATGATTGTCACAATTATAATGATTGTAATTATCATAATTTTTGGTTGTTGTTAAAAATAATAGTTGTCCTTCTGATTGAAATCATTGTGAGTCCAAATTTTCCTGATTGGGTCTCAAAGGCCATTGACTAAACTAGGATTCATTCCTTTCTCATTGCTTCTTCCCTTTTTCTATCTTTCCTCTTTTTCATTGTTTATAGCAGATTATCAGTGTGTAAGCATGCCATGTGGTGATATGATTAGAATTGGATTTAATGAATTTCTGTTCATTGAACCAGTGGCAAGAGGGCAACATAGGACTGCAAATGTGATGTTGTTTTTATACAAAAGTTCAGTAATAGAAGGAGTTTTAAGACACTGGCAGTTACTTTGTCTGTGCTTCACCAATGTAAATACTTACGAAACCAAAGCAGAATCAACTGCTCCATGGTATGATTTAGATCTAATCTGAAGCCTTCATCCTGTGGAAAAGGTAAGGCAGTAGATATCAGATACATAACAAAATCAGAATAACTTAGTCAAATGGTTAATGGAAAATTATTACCCAACTTTAAGTGTCTTAATGTGCTTCTGTGTTTTGTACTGTCACACTGCAGCCTAAGACATGAAGCACTTTCATGAAACAAGCAGGAGTCCCACAACAAAAAGCTACAAGTATTTATATGTACTACATCCTAATGTGTATGAGAGTCCCCTTCTCTGATTCCCAGCAACACCTTCGGAAGTTTCATTTCTGCTTCATGATCATATGAATCAAACACTGTAACAAAATATAACAAGGTTTATATGTAAATATAACCAATCATTCAGTTCCTTTTGTGCCTGTCTTTGTACAGTATGTATGAGTAATCTTACTGGCATCATACGTCATATCGCCATCTGCAGGTGGGATGTCTTCTCCCACTCAGACACACAGGTCAATTTATTCACCATATGAGTACTCAATGACTACAAAAACAATTTTTATTTTTATTAAATTGTAATTGTATTATAATAATTTTGATAATGTTATGTATATTTTTCAGCCACTGGTTGTTTATTTCTTTATTTTGCTTCAAAGGAATATTAAACCCGAAAATGAACATTTTCTCAAAATCTACTGACCCTCATGTCGTGAAGATGAGTTTATTTCTTCATGGGAACAGATTTGGAGAAATTTAGCATTACTTCACTTGCTCACCAATGGATCCACTGCAGTGAATGGGTGTCGTCAGAGTAAGAGACCAAAGTGAAAAGCTGCACGTTTTTAAGAAACAAATCCATCATTATAACATTTTACCTTTAAACCATTGCTTCTGACTAAAATACCAGTCCATAATCCATAATATTGCTTTCTCCAGTGAAAAAGTCAGTGAAAAGAAAAGAATCAGGAGAGAAATATGCAGATCAATCACTATTTACAAGCTAAAACAGGCCAAAACAGTTCTATGTGGGTGGATTTTATGTGAGGACAACAGGGGATGGACATTTGGTGAGCAAGTGATGTAATGCTAAATTTCTCCAAATCTGTTTAGAAGAAACAAACTCGTCTACATCTTGGATGGCCTGAGGGTGAGTAAAATTTCAGCACATTTTCATGTTTGAGTGAACTATTCCTTTATTATTTTATATTTCAGTTAGCAAACATATGTTAATCACTGGATTATGTGTTTAAAAAGTGTTGCATCATGAATTTTGGGGGGCCTTGTGAGGGACCCATGAGTATCTAGTGAGTGGGGTAACCTATGTGAACCTTAAAAATAACTGAACTTTTCAAGAAGTAGCAGAATTCTACAATCAAGAATCCTTTTGCCTCAAAGCACAAACTGAAAACATTCCAATTTTAGCCAGAAGCGTATATTCCTTCCTCAGTGATGCCCTATGGCTGTAAATATCTTCCTCTTGCTGTAGACTGATTGATTGCAACCTCTCTAGTCAGGTTGTGAGAATCCTTGTAGTATCATAGGGCACGATTAATCCTGTGCATCCAACACACCACTTCCCTTTCCATAGTCTCCACAGCCATAGATAATCTTTTATAAAGTAGCTGCAGAAATGCACTTGAATCTACTGTATATTCACCTCTTTTTTACAAAGAAAACTGTACCAACAAAAATGTGAACTATTACTTCATTGTATACACTCTGATTGACTTAAAATTCTGCATGTTCTTAGAAATGTATTTTAGTACAAGTACTGTACAATTGTTCAGTTTCAATTCAGTTTGACCTGCACTACTTCATTAGTTTATATTCATTCGCAATTGCTGCATTTTTCCGCTGATGCTGGTTTCAGATGATGCTTTGAATAGGAGACCCTCTTGCCAGATTGAACCAAATATTTTTTTAAAGATTTTTTTAATGAAAAAAT
>JAFVLL020000142.1:0-10271 GCA_021397915.2 Tor tambroides
ATGGAGATTACAGCATCACCAGTACAAAAGATAATGTGATCACAGCAGTATCTTACACTTGCCAGTCTTACTATGTGCTTACCAAGCAACAGGACGTATATAAGTGTGTGGATGGGAAATGGGAGACTCCTCCAAAATGTCTGAGTGAGTCATTTTTGTCATTAAAAAACAAATAATTCATAGTTGTATTGTACTGTTTTTAACATTGTTTATGTTTGTGAAAGGACCTTGTGAAATTGATGATTTTGTTGAGAAGTACAATCTACAGCTTCCTACAGGAAAGGTCTACATAAAGCATGCTGAAAAGTATAGATTGAACTGTAGAGATGGATGGAATACTGGAAATGAGATGAAAGCGTACGTGGACGTCTTGTGCTCCAATGGGAATCTACAGATTGACAAAAGTTGTAAGTACAATTCTTTTTCTCCTTTTTTTTTTTTTTTGTGTACCATATATATGTATTAATTGTTTTTTTTATCAGGTGATGCACAAAATAACTCAAAATAATCTGGAGGTTACTGAGGTAACTGAATTCTTTTTAATAATAATTGTTGATAATGTTCAACTTTGGAAATGTGAAAAAAGTGTGTTTGTGTGTTGTAGCATGCATTGATAAATAATAAATATATTTTTAGTGCCATAATAATGTGTCTTTCCCTAAATGTTTCTCAGCATGTAATTATATATTTGTCACAGTCTCTTGTATTAAGATCTGAAGAACCACCTAATGCAGGAAGAAAATGAAGATGGACAGACACAGACACACACACACACACACACACACACACACAACCATGCTTGTGGACATCTTTCAGCTGTACATAGTTGTGTTAGTTATGCAGTTATTTTTATGCAGTTATGTTTACTTCTTTTGTGTCAACATATTTCTTCAACCCTTGTGATTAAAACATATTAATGACTAACTTTGGTGTTCTTTATTTTAACATGTTCCTTGCATTGTATTTATGCATTGATACAGAGCAGTCTTTCACTCACATCTAAATGAACCCAACTGCAAAATGAAGTGACAATCTACTAAAACCGACATTAAATAGCCTACACGCATTTACTGGTGTTCAAATTGGCGACCTGTTCATTGGTTTTCCCGATTAATCAGCCCTGATAGTTGATTGCTGGAACTATCGGCTATCCATCCCGATAGTTTTCCGGGTTGCTTCGTTTGCTGGGAGTGGCTGAGAAGGGTCTGCTGTCATTATACATGTGAGAGCGGCCTCTAGAGGTGGAAATCACTACTGACACCATGTGCTGTTTGTTTTGACACATGACACTGCATGCTGCACAGCTTCAGATGTGGTTTTAAATGCAGCCACAGAAAATCGTGACACACTACAGAACGCCATTCACATCATTTTCTATTAAATTGCATTATATTTGTCCCAACTCGTTGTTAAATTATATAAAGCCTGAAAAATTGTGTATTGTGCATTTTTCAGTGAAACGTTTGTCTTTCTGTGGCTCTAATAAAGTTATTGATCTGATGATAGTGCTTTCTCTTTCCGTTAACTCTTTTTTTAACACCAAACTTCAAACTCATCTGTGCCACACTGTTCATTCTTGAAGTAAACTTTTGCCCTCTTGGTGATTAAATAAACTGTTTTAGACTGCTGCTTGAATTGAACACGACACGTCTGGTGTGTACCTGTACGATACGCAGCGCTGCACTTTTGCCTAGTGTGTGACTGCCATATTTTGTTATTTTAATTAAATAATCATCAAGTGAGTAAAAATAAAGCAAATAAAGTGTGGGAATATGCATATATGTATGCATGTAATTTTAATGCTATGGCCTTTGTGTAGATATTTAAAGATGGCCATCTTTAAGCATTACTGTTGAAATGAAATGGTAACACTTTACAATAAGATTCCATTTGTAACATTAATGAAAGCAGTAAAATTGTTTCTCCTTAAACTTTGTTAATTTCAACATTTGCCATTACTTATACATTTTCAAATGTAAAGTTTCTTCTGTTAACATTAGTAAACTATGAAATAACTTTAATGATCAATTTAATTAATTAATATTTTTATTCATTTTTCATTTATTCGTTCATGGTTCAGTACTGTTACAGTTTTTTTTTTTTGTTTTTTTTTAATAGCAAAGCATTATTTTAGTTTTTGTTCAGTATCCATTTTAAAAGCTATAGGTCAATTAATTGTATCGGCCAGTGTGGTCCAACCTAGCTGTCGGTATCAGTAAAATCCACTATCAGTCGACCTATAGTTCAAATCAACCACACTGACGATTGACATGTAATGGTCTTTTTAAAAGAATAAATAATTAAAAGACTTAAGATAAAGAAAAGGGCATATTTCATCTTCCCTTGCACTCTTTCATAGTTAAAAACTGAAGTGTCTTGCTGGAATCAAGGTTGAGTGAAGCCCAATTTCTTTTATTTGAATGGCCATTTCAGTCATTTTGACATTGACAAGCAAAGATAGACCAATTGAATTCAATGTTAGTTCATCCAAAATTGAAAATTCTGTCATTAATTACTCACCCTTATGTTTTCCAAACCTGTAAGACCTTTGTTCATCTTCGGAACTCAAATTAAAGGGGTGGCTGATTATGATTTCACTTTTTTAACATTAGGTAGTGTGTAGTGTTGCTGACGTTTCTGGATAATGTACACTAGGCACTTAGTGTTGAATATAAGATGTTAGAATAACCAATATGTTAGAATAAATTTGTTAAAACTGTAGAAACTTAGTGGTGTGTCTGATTAAAACAGTGGAAGAAACACCAGTCCTTTGCTCTTTTTTATTCGATTGAAGAAGCATAAGTCTTTAGTGATCCACATGACTAGAGGTTCACAAATTCTCATGGAGCAGATTCACAGATGTTGAGAGAAGAACAGGATTAACATGATGCACAGGATAAAAAGGATGAACAGGATGGTCTTAAGTCATGAACGCATCCTAAGGAAAGGACTCAAAGGGCATGGTTCGGTGCCCATTCACCCATACCTCACCAATGCAAAAGGAACAAAGGAAGGAAGTGAGGTCTATATATAGACCTTAACTAGGGGAATATGGGTACTGTAGTGCTCTCTGTATGGAAATGTAGTATACTGGAAATGTTGCTTACTAGGAATTATGGGAGATGTAGTACAAAGAAAAATAAGAAAAATTAGAAAGAAAATAACACAGAGTCAAATTCTCAACACTTAGTGAATCACAACACACTGGGTCAGCTAATCAATCTGAGCCTGACTGCATATTTCTGAGGAAGGGGCTTCATAGAACCAGGAACTCAACAGACAATTTTGACGAGAATGGAAACAGAAGTGGTAAAATAAAAGGTAAAATATGTGAAAATAATGTTTTTTTTTTTTTTAAAAAAAGCATGAACACGTTACACTGCACCCCATAAACACAATCAAGCCTTTAAAAAAGCTGATCAACCATCTCTTTAAGATATTTTTGATGAAATCCAAGAGCTTTCTGACCCTGCATAGACAGCAATTCAGCTGAAACATTCCCAGCCCCAGAAACGCAGTAAATACATCGTTAAAATAGTCTATGTGACATCAGTGGTTCAACCATAATGTTATGAAGCTATGAGAATACTTTTTATGAGCAAAGAAAACAAAAATAACGACTTTATTCAACAGTTTCTTCTATTCTGGTCAATCTCCACCCCATTCACAAGAGCACCACGACGCAGGACCTGGCGTTCTGACATAGAACACGTATGCACTGCGGCTTGTTTGCTGACAGAAGAATGCACACGTATGCGTCGTGGTACTCTTGTGAACGCACATAGACTGACACAGAAGAGAAGAAATCACTGAATAAAGTCATTATTTTTGTTTCCGAAGATGAGTGAAGGTCTTATGGGTTTTGAATGACATGAGGGTGAGTAATTAATGACAGAATTTTTATTTACTGTAATATTGTTGTGGTGTTCGTTGTGTTGTAAGGTCGGTTGTTTTGTACATTTTTATAGACTAGTATTTTCTTAGCAGAAGCTTTAGGATTATACAAGTAAGATTATAAAATAATAATTTAAACTCAAACCAATGTTTGATGTCCACATATTTATGTATTTAGTAAGCAGGTGTGCAGTTCGTGGGATAATGTATATTAAGCCTGGTGCACTTGACTATAATAATATGGATAGGTATATCATGTAAAAACAATACAAATTGAATTTACAAATGCTTGGTTAATACAATGCTGCAGTGTGTAAAAAACAGCCTAATGCAGCTTGTGTTAAATGGGAAAGGCAGGGCTAGAAATACTGAACCAAACGAGATAATTAACAAGACACAGGTGGAATAGAATAAACTAAACGGGAACAGGAAGTCCAAATAAGGGCAACTAAGGAACAGATCGCCTCCCTTCCGGAAGGCGCGTCCCGCGCCGTAACAGTACCATTGGGGAGGGGGGGGGGCGGGCGCCCTGGAGGCGGAACTGGGCGGAAACCAGGAGAGCCTCCAGGGCAGATCAGGAAGTCATGACGGAGCAGAGAGCTCAGGAAGCCATGGCGGGTCAGGAGACTCGGGAGGCCATGGCAGTGTAGCCTCCGTGGCCTTGGTCCGCGGTCCAGCCACTAAGGCAATGGATATATGCCCCCCCGCCCACAAATTTTATTGGGGAAATTCAGGTCCTTAAATGCCTGGACAGAGTCTGGGGGGAGCTCAGGAGGAGCAGGCTAAGGGGGGAGCTCTGGAGGAGTGGGCACTGGAGGGTGCTCTGGAGGAGCTGAGCTGGCTGGAACCAGCGGAGACGAAGGAGGGCTGGACAGAACCAGTGGAGACGAAGGAGATGAAGGAGGGCTGGACGGGACCAGCAGGGAGCTACAGCCGGCAGGTTTGACTTCCGAGCGGCCTCCAAAAGCCGGTAAACTTGACTTTGGAGGAATGGCCGGCGGACTTGACTTCGGAACGGCCGGCAAACTTGCCTGAGGAATGGCCGGCGGGCTTGATCGCGGAGAGGCCGGCAAACTTGACTTTGGAGCGGCCGGTGGGCTGGTGAGAGCCGCGGCCGGCAGACTTGACTTCGGAGTGGCCGGCGGCTTTGACTGACAAGCATCCGGCGGACAGGGGCTGAGGAAGATGGTGGAGCTCAGGAACACATGAGGATGCCTCGGTTTAGGCAGGTGATCGGAGTCGTTGGTGAGGTATGTGGGGGATCCTGGCGTAAGGTGAGCTGGGGAGACACGGCTCGTTCCAGAGGGGGGCTGGACGATGAAATGTTGAAATTTCTAAGACTTCTTCAACTTCGAAGTCGGAACCGTTTAAATACAGGACGAGATTAATCAGCTCGATCAGGGGAAATTCAAAGGTAGGGAGATCAAAGCGGATAGTATTCACATTCCAGCCCCAGCTGGAAACATGCACCAAGTGACGAGTCGTGCCAGCTCACCTCGTTGGAAAGCGCAAGGAATTCCTCCAACCGGTATCTCTCCAACCGGTGACCGCTCTTCCGCAGCGCACACAGCTTGTCCTCAACCGATGTCATCTTCGTTTGTTTGCGGTCCTGTCTTCTGTCACGGGTTGCCAAGGCGAGGAGTTTAAAGGAGCATGAAGGAGGCAGAGATCAAACAAACAGAGTCTTTTAATATTTCCACTAAGGCAAAAACAGGAAAACACAACCACTTAACACGACGTAAGACAGGACAAAGAAACAGGGGAAAGGCAGGGCTATAAATACTGAACTGTAGCAAATCAGCTCAAAAGGAAAATGTACATAAATAGTTACAGTTAATTATGATTAATTACAATTATTTATATCAGCCGCTAGTAGTAACTGTAGCAGAATTAAATTGCCATCATCTAATCTGTTTGTCCAGCGAACATTCAGTGTAAGTTCATATCAACTTTAAAAAAAGGATATTTTCGTGGCCACAGAAAATACTTTCCTAAGTATTAATGCATTAGAGCATGTAGTAAGGATCAGAAATCGTAAAGGGACATTAATTTGCAAGGCAGAATCATAAACTCATGTAATTTGTGCACAAGAATTTTATTAACTAAACACTAACACAAACTAGTCTAACAAACAAACAAACATACAGTCACTCATACATAGGAAAGGGCAAATGAGAGTTGATGGATGAAACCATCAGAAAACCAGAGAATGAAGCTATGAAAAGAGTCAGTTAACCACCTGAGTAAAACCATCAGTGCTGTTTATAATGGGGTCTATAGCTTATACTAAACCTCTGTTTCGTTTAGTTAAATGTACGATACTTGCATTGCCTTGGTCGTTGAACGAGTGTCTGGATGCAGTCTCGGATGAAAGTCTTGATGGTTTTTGGACTTGCAATCACGTTCTTCCTGGTTTGAAGAGTGATGAATTCCAAAGATGTTCTGACTCGATGGTGATTGGGAGTTTCTTCCCAGATGAAAAGTGAAGAAGAGTTAAGAGACATCAGCTGAGACCCGAGAATCTTTGGTTGAATGGAAAGACAAGATCGCAAGGCCTGGCACAAAAACTTAAGGGTCCAGAAGAGTTCTAGCTCACATCCTCATCTTCTCAGAATCTAAAAGATCCGCAGACTGGCAGGCGTCACTGATGTGAGAGCTTTATCTGATATAGAGGTCACTCCTTTCGGGTGTCAAAGAACCAATGGTGTCTTGAACTTTTGGAGGGAAAGTTTACAACTCTTTGTCTCCAAGCATAGTAATTTGCATATGTAACTGGATCAGAAGTTGAGATACAAACTAGTTAAGATTCTTAGAACACTAATATGTTGCATAGGTATCAACATATAATATACACTCTCAATTAGATCATCTGAAGACGAATTGATAGAGACCAAACATGGTATAAGTGAGGTGATATTAACTAGTGATCTATCGTAAGCATGCATAAAACAGTATACAATACACAAGAACATATACAAGAAACAGTAATAATATACACAGTGACCTGAAGGGTATTTGTGTTTATTCAAAGAAAGATTTTTCTAGGAATTAATTGGAGAAGAGTCCATTTGATGGGCATTATGTGTTTTTCCTAATGGAAAATGAAATGAGTGCTGCTCTGCCCGCATTCCTTTGAGCAACAGAACTAGTGTTATCAGATTGGTTGCCATGGAACCGGGGGCCTGGAGTCATTCACAGACATACCGGCACCCATTATGTGTATTGGGTGAGGGGTCTGTGATTATTTGTTAATCTAATGACTAATTGATTTGTTAAATCTAATGAAAAATTGTGTGTCTGATTGGTCTAAATGCTACAGAATACAGAACCATACGAGATAATTAACAAGACACAGGTGGACTAAAATAAACTAAACGGGAACAGGATGTCACAGTACGGCCAGGCTCGTCTCCCAACCAATTACCACGATCCACCTCACCTGAGTTCTGATTACCCGCACCTGCACGCCATCATCGCAATCACCTCTCACATAAAAGCACCTGCCTCAGTTCACCCAGTTGTCCGATCTTGTTGTGATTAATAAGACCGACACTGTGCTACGAAGCATCTAGCTGAGTATACCTACCTGAAATACTAACCTGTTGATACTTACCCTCTGTCTTGCTCCTCTCCATCTCCCTCGCTCTCAGATCCCAATCACTGGCGTGGATTGTGGTCTCTCACGAACTCTCCAGAACCCCGTTCACCACGCACCTGCCGAATACAGAAGGATCATTAAGCATTCCTGTGTACACTCCCGTATTACCCCCAAGAATTACCACTTACCTCTGGAAGACATCTCCTGTTGATGATCTTGACTACTTCCTGTAATAAATGCACTAATCGAGAAAACTTACCTTTGTGTCTGACGATTCCATTACACAGGAACAGGAAGTCCAAATAAGGGCAACTAAGGGAAACTAAATAGAACAGACACGTGACACCTACAGAGAATTCATGACTAATGCTGACTTCTATACCTTTCACATATTAACCAAGGGTTCAGGGTTTGGCTTGTTAATAGCTTTACAGTATATTCTGATGAAATTGTCAAAAACTTTGTTTTTGTCAGCCAGTACACCAGAAAGGCACTGTGTATATTTTCTTTTTATTGTTGAAATAAAACTTTGTCTCAAAATACTCGATGCATTTAGTGACAGCAATTAACATTGTGTGTTAATCATTTAATGTACTGTCTAATACAAGTCTACTACACATACAGATCCAAAAGTCTACATATACAGTACTGTGCACTTGAAGAAACCTTCCTTAGGTCATCTAGGTGACAACAACAAACAAGCAGAAACAAATGCTTCAGGTGTCAAAGTTTTCTTCTTCCTCTATTTTTTTAGCAGTTCGACAGATTGCTCAATTCTAATGGACACATTTTGCAATGGCAGAAACAAACATATTTTGCAATGACTGTACTATTGCAATGTTTGAAAGCTTGAAGGTGTTGTGAATCTTTCTCATCTCACTCATTCTAATGGGACAGATTCATTCATCACATAATATTCTTCTTGAATCAATAATAAAGTACATGAATCAGTTAAAAACATCAGGACAGGATTCACAGGATTAAGCTGCAGAGTTAAGCGGTGAATATAGCAATTATTTTGAAACCTGCACTTTGTTTCCTGTTCATATGTCACATACATATGACTCAAGAAGTTTGACTTCTCTAAGGTAACTTTTCAGTGTGTCCAAATGACAAACATGAGTTGCTGCATCAGATAAGATTTTTTGTTTTCTCATTTACAGGAAATATTGCTTGTGCAGAGGTCTGGTGTAAGAAAGACGTCTTTTTGACAAGCAGGCAAGAGTTTCAAAGACCAAAAAAGGTACTTGTGAACTGAGGTCAAAATGAGAGTTCCTTTAAAACTCCTCGGCTTTGGCTTTTGGTTGCTTTCCTTAAATTTTGCCCGATGTCAAGGCAAGTGATTTGTTTTCCTTTCTTTTTTTAATGTCTTTTTTTATTTAGATATTACTGACTTCAATATAAATGTTACATTGTATGTAGTTCCCAAAACATTTGACTACATGTATGTAGCTTTAGAGACTGTCGACTAGTTGTGAATGTACTTCAGCATTTAATATACATGAGACAGTCATGTCTTTGTGTAACGTTTGTTTGTGCTTCTCAGAATGTCACCGAGAGGACATTAAATATGAAAACACAGAACCAGTTGCAAAAGCTTCATACACTGATGGTGAAACAATAAAAGTGAACTGCATGACAGGTTATACTGGCTTGTATAAATTAAAGTGTGAAAAAGGAGAATGGAAGCAATCTTTTGAGCGACCATGTGCAAGTAAGAAGGTTTAGAATTTTTGGGTTATTGAATCAATGTTATCATGTGACGTAAAACTTGTTTGATTTCTGCAGAGAGAAAATGTGGTCACCCAGGCGACACACCACACGGTGATTTTAAACTTACAGATGGAACGGAGTTCGTTTTTGGAGCAACAGTGGTGTACACTTGCAAGAAAGGGTAAAAGTGCTTTATGCTTTTTTTATAAGCTTTTTTATTGTAGGAAATGTATACAATCCTCTTCAGTTTGAGAATCCTTGTACTTGTAAAAACATTGTGTTTACAGGTATGAAATGACAAGCAGAATCAATCAGCGTACCTGCAGAGCTCAAGGATGGGACAAAGCTCTTCCTGTCTGTGAGGGTACATTTTTCTTTTTGTTGCTTGATTTCTTTCAGTCATATCTAAACTAGTGACTCATAAGCTACATTTATACAAGAGAATCATAACTAAAATGATTTATTGATTTATTTATTATTGAACGATTGGTTTGTTGGTTCCTTTTTTATTTATTTTCAAATTCATTGATTGCCTAGTGGTGAAATGTCCAGCCATTCGCACCGATGGGGATGTAACTGCATCGGGAAACACAGAGGAGGGAAGTTATGGCAATGTTATTCACTTTGAGTGTGTATCTTCTGATAAAAAGATAGACGGAAGTAGTGACATTCACTGTAATGAGATGGGCAAATGGAGTGACGTTGTTCCAAAGTGCAAAGGTTAATTTTCGTTGTTTATGTTTTGTTTTTCAGAATTTTTACCCAAAGATCACAGATTTCTGCCCTCTATTCAAAGCACCAGTTTAATTGTTCTTGTTTCTCTCACTTTTCATACAGACATAACATGCACAGTACCTGTCATTTCAAATGGATATGTTGTTGAGCCCCGGCCAAAATACCAGAAAGATGCCATTTTAAAATACGAATGCTATAAAGGATTCAAGGCCAGAGAGGGAATCCCCAGATGTGCTAAATTTGGCTGGACTCTGAACCCAGAATGTGACGGTACTACAATACTTCCAACATATACTTGGTTGCATCACACATGAATTGAATCATTCTTAAA
>JAFVLL020000143.1:0-10521 GCA_021397915.2 Tor tambroides
CTGACAGGAATCTCAGAACAGCCTGATTTGAGAAAGAGGATTTTAAAATAGGGATTTTAAAAACCACTGGCTGGATTTTTATCATTATAGGATGGATGTGTACACACACTTCCAACACACATTTATGTTCAAATAACTTGAAAAGTGAATTTTGTATCCAATGACCCCTTTAAAGTGAGTGACATCTTTTAGTGATTATAGAGGGAGCTCTTTGCACGCATTCTAAGCTGTATAATACTGTCTGACTGTCTCAGAACAGAGATATTCACCTCAGTAAAGAAAATATTGTGTTTCAAATCATAATTTTATTTGTCTTGATGTTTCAAAATGACTCACTTTAGTGCGAACTGCCGCGCACTAGCATAAATGCACGAATGCGATGACTGGAGATTTACGCTTAATAATAGATTACATTTTCGATTTGTTTCTCAGCAAACCCTACCTTATGCCTTAAGAACACTTGGAATATGGAATGAGTTCCATGCGATAACTTTTATGACATTTGAATCCTTTTTGTAAAAAGATTGCAGAAATTTACAATTCATTAAATGGACAAGTGCAAAATTTCTTTCTATGATGTCTTCTTTTGTGATCCGAAAAAAAAAAAAGCTAGTCTAATATGGCTTTCGAACAGCATCAGGTTGACTAATTATTTACTTAAGTTGTGAAGAGGTAAATAAACTAGTTACAGCTAAAACCTATGAGAAAGAGAGAGCAAGCAAAATAAGGGTTAGGCATAAAAGAGCACATAGTTATTGTGTTGGGGCCCCATACCTGAAATTTGCTTAGGGCCCCCAAATCACTAAGTCCACCCCTGGCTGTAACCACCATAGACACTGAGGACAAGTCCCCCCAATAATTAATTCTTCGTTGCTGAGTAATATAATGTAGCGATCCAGTATCAAAACTATTTTATTAAAAAAATTTGCGGGGCAGCGTGCCATTGACAACAAGTCTCTGTGCTCTGTACTTTATATATATATATATATATATATATAAAGTTGCCCTCCCTTCCAATGTTCAAGACATGGTTACGGCCTTGGATTTGCTTACAAATTGTAGTCTGTTACTGACTGCTATAATTACATGATGAAAATGGTAGGTACTGTAGTAACGTAATCCATTGCATTACATATTTTAGGTAGTCGATTTGACTACTTTTTGATTACTTTTAGATTACTTTTGACCTAATCCATCTAACAGGGAGCGTTCGCAGAAGTTTGGCTAACAATCTGGCAAGGTTCTCTCAATGTTATGAACAAACAAAAATGATATGAAAATTATTCCACTTATACTACGCTTACCACACCTCAATACATTGTTCATGTGTTGTATTTCAAGACATTCGGCAGGTTTTTGTACCTAAAAAGCTCTTTCGAGTAGGATTAATTTCTTAAGTGTCTCATCCTCCGTTGCTATTTCCAAAACGTCCTTTTAGAGCTTGCAACGGAGGCTTGAGAGAAAGAAAGTGTGCGATTAAGCTTGTGTGAATTAGCCTACCTGAGACTGAGTCTCAAGTGTTTGGCAGCAGCAGCATCTCTACTAATAGCGAAACTGTTCATGAGGTTCATTTGCCTCAAAAATAGCACCATTATTACCTCACTAGTGTGAAATCTCATGTAGCTTCTAAGTTGCTAAACTATATTACAGATAAACTTGTAAGAGCGGCACTGACGTTTCTGTGCGTGTTTCCATGTGTGTGTTTCTATGGGAGAGAGCTGGAGAAAAATGGTATGTGCTTTCCATACATAATAAAATGCAATTTTGTGTAAAAAAAAAGTAAAATAGCAAAAGAAAATATACAAATATATTTTTATCCTATTGTTGATCGTATTTATTTCCCTGGTCAGTATCTTTGTGTGTTTTGGTTCTTTTGCTGTTGTAATCTGTAAGGACCTTTGAAATAACTGAAATCATTTGGCGAAGTGATATAGACATGCAATGCGGTCTAGATCTGAACTACATTCGCTGTGCATTTCCCTGAAAATAATTGCACGCCTTAGAATGTTCGTCAGCCAATCAGATTCAAGCATTCAACAGCCCCATAATATAATATAATATAATACTAATATATGACTATTTAAAATGTGTTTGTCAGAAAATATGCAATATTAACACTCATAAAAAAAGTAAAAATATTTCCATAAATCCAGTGGTCAGATGCTCAATTTTCTGCACAATTCCACAAATCTATAAGACATTATGAATATATATATATATATATATATATATATATATATATATATATATATATATGATAGTTTTTTTTTAGAAAGAAAAATTTTAAAAGATAAAAAAGAAGAATTAGGGAGAATCAGTAAATTCTGAATAATTTACCACCATTATTAAATAATAGGTAAGCATGTAATCAATCAAAAAAGTAACTGATTATGAGCATTTCAAAACAATCACATTACTTAATTTTTGTAATCTGATTACATAATTCAGAGGACATGTAATCAGCGCTGTTGATGACACTGCAGGACGTTCCAAATGACCACAAGTGAACTTCTACAGATTTCCTCGGCTCTCCCGTTGTCAACGATGCCGGCTGTCTGTCAGCTTCAGAGGAGGACAGACAAAGACAGACAGGTAGGAGGGGACGCGGCCGATGAAGACAGGTGAGGGGGAGTGTTTCGGAAATAATTGAATCCAACAATGGCTGGCAGATATCTGAATGTGACTTTGCAGGAGTCTGATCCTTTATCGACAGCTAAAAACAACAGTCATTATCTGTTAATTACATTAACATTTTATCAGCGGCGCAGGGTGGGCTCTACGGCAGATAGGTGTTCGTCAGCGCCTCAGGAGCTCGTCCCGGGTCCGTCTCACTTGTCCTGCTGGGACTAACAGCGGTTGCCTCACCTGAAACACAGGGGTCTGGAAAGGCCAGGGTTGTCTTGACTCCTGTCCCAGAGGCCAACCATATGACTAATGACTGCCAGGCCTGTATTGTTCACCATTCTTGTGCTGGCTGTGCAATTCACTTTATTTTCCTTTGAAGGAACCAGATTTAATTTTTTGTTATGTTAATGATGCACTGCATAAAACAAAATGTTTACACCCTGGATGTCAATACAGTATTTGCACAAAAATACTGTATTGTGTGTTTTATCTTTAATATTTTTCTCAGAATTGTGTTTACTTCATGCAATTCTTTTTTTTTTTTAAATTTCCACCACATAAAAAAAGTTAATTGCGACTTTTTATCTCACAATTCTGAAGTGTATTTAACACAATTAAGACTTTTCTTCTCAAAATTGCAAGTATATATCTTGCAATTGAAATATATAAACATGCAATGACAAGTTTACGTCTTGCATTCTTACATTCTGACTTCTTTCTCATAATTCTGGATTTACATCTCACAGTTCTATTTTATTTATTTATTCATATTTGCTTTTTTTTTGCTACAGAATAAAAAAAATTAAAAAGGTAAATACAACATTTTATCTCACAATTCAGACTTCTCAGAACTCTGGGTTTACATAACGCAATCCTGTTTTTTGTTGTTGGTTTTTTTCCACCACAAAGTAAAGCAATATGTAATTTACAACCATTAGAAGGGATCACTACCTTGCCCTAAAATGACCCGGTTTGCAGCATATCAGTTATACAGAATGACTAAGTTCTTAGGATATATGTCTGTAATGTAATTGTAACTGCGGACGTCTGTAATTGTTATCATCAGATCGTGCAGGATTAGCAGATATATAAAAATCATCAAGATGGGTGTGTCTACTGCACACCCCCATAACAGGTAACTGACATAACACACATTTTATTTTATTCATTTATTTATTTTTGTTTATCATTACGTAGGGAATATTAAATATGAGCACACCTGTGGGAACCTGCATTTGTTACTTTAAAGAGCAATGTCTATTTTGATTTAATCAGTAAGTACAGTGAGAAATAATGGTGTAGAAGCAATTTACACTCAGAAGTTCTAATAAATTTCACAAAGAAACAGCAAGTAACACACTGAGTTGAACTTGAAATTCTGAAGTAGAAAAACTACCCATGGCATTTTTTAAAACCAGTGTTATTTTAGTATTATATAATATTATAGTACTTATTAATATTTAGAAGTAGTTTTTAGTTTTTAATTTAAATGTAAACTTTAGTTTTAGTAATTTTTTTATGTGCATTTTGTCATTTTTATTTTATCATTAATATTTCTGTTTGGTTTTTATTTTATTTCTATTTCAGTTTTAGTAATTTTAATACTTCAACTTTTTACTTTTTTATTTCTGTCAGTAAAATGTCAAATATTAGGCAATATGTGCAATATTTTTGTTTGTTATTTAATTATCTAATAATACGTTTTTCTAAGTTTACGGTTTTCATTTACTATATATATATATATTATATATACATACCCTGTATATGCATATATTTAAAATAACAATTATTATTTAACAGTTTTAGTTGTAGTTTTAGTTAACAATACCAACCCTGGGCAGAACTTCCAGTGACTGGTCACTTTCCAGGCGTCTCTGTTGGAATTTTCCCATAATGCCGTTTGTCTGTTGTATTTGTTTTCTCTGTACTGGAACACAGGCCATTGGATCGGCTGCGAGCGGATGCCAGTATGTTCAGTAACAACATTGGCCGCTTGGTGAAATCTGTGAGCTTCCAGTCAGGTCTGGATGCGATGGACGATGTCTGTGGTGCTTTGGAGCAGATCAACCTGTGTTTCAAATCCCTCAATTGCATTATGAGGGTCCTCTAGCAGGGCAAATAACCTCAGTCACAGGCCTGCTTATTGATTGAAACCTGCCCCCATAACTTAATATTTTACCTGCTTATTTCCCTGACGGAGACGGCGTCCTGTCACTCCAGCCAAGCCGGGATCAATGGGAACATTGTCCCAGTAGGGGAAGGTCCCGGCCGGGGTCGCGGCTGACTGACAGGGCTCCAGTCATCTGGCAGCTGGACAAGCAGCGACAGTGAATGAGCCAAACCACAGGGCTTTTGATATGCAGGAACCAAATGACTGGACTACAAAAGAACTGAATTAAATGAATAGTTCACCTGGACAATGGAAATTTGCACGCCCTCATGTCATGGCAAACTGTATACTGTTTCTTTTTTCCATGAAACATCAAAGACAACATTTTTAAAGATATTTATGCAGCTCTTTTCATGCAATGATAGTCAGAGAAAAAGCTTCTTGTGAAAAAGGAGTGCACTTAATTGTATTGAATGCGGACTTGTATAGTTGTATACAATTTTAAGTACACCTCAATACATTTTCATTTAATTGTAAATAACATCTATTAACTGTCCAAAAAACAAACAAACATAAAGATCACTCCTAAGTATAATATTTTCATAAGTATATATTTTTAAAAGTATTCTAAACTGTACTACGATCACAGGGGGTTAAAAAGGAAAAACAAAAACACCATAAAAGTTCTGAATACGAAATTAAAAGTTACAGATACTAAATTTCTCACCCGATATCTGCCGATACCGATAGTTTGATTTTCTTAAGGAAATAAAAATTTCTCCCAACTAATGCTGTAAAAGGGAATCTTCTAATTTGGTACATTGGAGGTTAAAATGAACAAAAACTTTATTATATTCAATGCTATTTATTTTCAGATATAGTACTCACACTCAAATAAAAATGTTTGCATACAATTCAGTTTCAATTTTCTGTCAAAATGGAATTTATTGTTTGAATTTTGTGATAAATGTACAGGATCTGAAAGCTGATCCTTTGTTTCTTATTAGAAGTAACAAAGCACAAAGCTCTTTGTGACAATTTGGATTGGAGGCGCATAACAAATAATGTCTGGTGAAGGGAAAAACCACGGATCTGGCAACCCTGGCATCAACTACGTGTGATCCATAGGGTCAAACAGAGCCCGCGTTATGCGTTATTATCGATTCAACCTGGACAGCCATAATTGGACAGAAGAAACATTTTCTTCCCGCAGGTTGCTGCTGTCTGACATGCTTTTCCGCAGCAATTTGATTGAAAGGAAATAATCGGCCCTGATTATCGGCTGTTTTTAAGCAATCAGCCGATAGTGCAGTTAATTGCTTTTATCGGCTGATATTGATTACTGGCCGATACATTGGTGCATCCCTATTTATTGGTGAGTTTTATTTTGGGGTCCAATTTGAGCTTGACAAACATGGATATCATAAACTATCATTAGCTATGTTTACATGCACTACATAATCCAGTAGTAATTGGACTGATGGCTCAATCAGATTGAAAAGCCTTCATGTAAACACCTCAATCAATCCCACTGAGCTTGATCTGAATGAAATTTTAATCAGATTGAAAGAACTCAAATAATCCAATCAACAGAAAAAAAACGAAGCATGTAAGCATTTAAATAGAACTATCTTCTCAATAAGATTCAAAATACCTTTTGCGTATTACAAATGTGCGTATATTTATGTCTTAATGACTAGTGGAGGAGACTGAATATTTACTAAACATTTGCTAAAAACACCTCTTCTTGTCACAAAGGCAAAAACAATCTTAGTGGTAGCTTTCTCCATTTCTGGGGTTTCTTTGAGATACGTAAATACACATATACACAAATACACAAATATGTGAATTGGATTGCAAAGTTCATATATAAACAGCACTTTCAGAATCTGAAATCAGATTCATACAGACTGATAAAAATTAGTACATGAAAACAACTATTGAATGGAAATGATTAGATTTATAAAGATTCTTTTTCACAAAGATGATTCAAAATTTCTCCTCTCACGTAGCACATAAAATGCCAGCGTATGGGCTTGGAATGACATGAGGTCACAGTGACAGAAGTGTTATTTTCAGGTGAGCGATTGCTGTAAAGCCGGACGGTGAGCAGCAGCAGCACCTGGATAGGGAGAGATTAAAGAAGAGCCCTACATAGGGACGTTGATAAAAAAAAAAAAAAAAGAGGTTGAGTGAAGCAGAGCGAAGGTTTACTCAAACACACTGCCTTGATACACAAAAAATGCTAAGGACCATTGCTGACATAGAAAGAGTGCAAAAGAAAGAGATATCAAGTGTAGTAATCAAAATGAAAAATGGGTCCTGGGCCACTTTAAGCAAGAGCTAATTTATCACCAGAAAGTACGGATAAGTAGCCGAGTTGTTGCCGTTCAGTAAGTACCCGTTCTGCACCAAATTATTCCACCCCTGCTCGCATGCACCCATAAATCATACACTTCCACACATCTTTTCCCATTAGCGGCCACGCTAGGCATGGGTGCGTGCTCAGCTACCAAACGCAGGCTAATACACTATAACTTTTAATTTTAAGAATGCCCTGAATGCCCCACAGCCGCCCCGCACCACTCATTTGCCCTGCACGCAGGGGTTCGAGGCGACTGTGTTAACCATCCGCTAGTGGTCATTTTCATCCCGACTGTGGCGTGTTTCTTTGGGCTCGTGTGTTTCTGGGTGGCTCTGTGTTTGGAGGGACGCTCGCCACACGCTGGAGATAGAGCCCGCGGTTTGTCATTGGCGACTGCGGGGTCATTGGCTCCTGGGGTAACACTGAGGTCCCATAGCTGCTTTAGCCAACAAAAAGAGAGTTGATTAAAACGCCACCTCGGAGGACTTCTAAGCTTTCGCTTTGGTAAAGCACAATGGCTCAATATTAAGTCAAATCCTCTCGTTGCAAATCTCGCTTCAATCCATCGTTTTTCGCTTAAATGCGTCATTAATATCTGTGAAAGTCACCAATTCACCAGATATTAGCATCACATTGTCAGCTGATAAACAGCGTGGAGGAACAAAAGAATGTCTGGTTAAATATCAGTTCGCTTAGTGACCTTTCATAAGGCGCTTTTCCTAGAACTAGAAGCTAGATCAAGAACTTTTTGAGGAATTATTATAGCTCCTTTCTGCTGATTTGAGGAAACGTTAGCTCTTACGCCGGGGTTTTCTGGGAGGATGTGATTGGTTTGTGCATCAAGTGTTTCACCAATGAGAAAAAGTAGAGTCTGCAGCCACCACGTGTAAACAGAAGAAATTTAGCTCATTTCTTGACATTTTTAGATTAAAATTCTTCCAGTTTGAATTCAAAAACACCTTGTGCACATATGTAGTGCAGTGATGCATATGTTTACCGAAGCCCTTTTATAATACGATCTGTCTACATACGTCGCACTTCTAACAGATGTGCCTATGCTTATTTACGTCTTATATTATACTAAATATTTACTTAACATTTGCTAAAAAAAGAAGTTCTTGTGACATATTTTGTCAGCTTGTTTCTTAGATATGTCTTCAAGGCAAAAACATGGAGTCTTGCAACAATTACACCAACAGTGAGGAACAAGCCCTCCTGAGCGTTTATTTGATGGAAGAAATCCAGAGAGATTTTGAGTCAAAGTGTACATTTAGTAAATTATTGCTGGAATCAACCACAACAACAACAAAAACCCTGCACATTAAACTATAATATGATAAATAGTAAGCTTTTTTTTTTCTGAGGAAACTTTCACAATGTTCTAATCCTCATCGCTCCTGCTCTTTCGATTGACTTTCTGACATTTGCACATTGACTTTCCAGCTCCCATGTTTAAAAACCATTCAACCAACAATGTAAAGAATAATAAAAGCGCAGCTCCAATCCTGCCGTCCTCAAATGGCATACAAAAACTGGTTGTTGTTAGTGGTAGTTCCTGGTGTATGTGTGAATATGAAGGTGGAAAACTCTCTATAATTGTGGTCCCTTTCCAGAAAGTTTGTCTTGGGAGAGGACTACATGTCGGAAAGTGGCTATAGGGGAAGAGTGTCATATTTTTTCAATATATTTTTGCCAATGGAGTGAGTTGTGGGGGGTGGGACTATTGGTGACAGACGAGGGTCGGGCCATAGAATTAAGACACAATGACTTGATGCTGTGCTGCGCAGACCAATCGATGTCTGACTTGCGTACTGGTTAGAATTTTTGTTCACTTTGATAAGGCACTGACGCCTCATCAGTGTAGATATAGTGCCATTCAAAGCAGAAAATTTACCTTAGATCACGCAGACAAAACACAATAACAAATGCTGCCATGTTATCTGGTGTTCGGAGGTAGATTATGTTTGGGAATGCAGTCATGCAAGACACTTCTGGGAGGTGATTATACCAAATCATTTTGATGACAGACTTTGGCTCAGGCATTTTAGAATCACCAAAACAAAATCTGACATGGTGTGTAATGAGAATAGTGTGCTGATTAGTACAGATATCTAATCACATGTTTAAAGGCAAAGTCACATGTGTTTTTTTTTTTTTTGCACATTGAGAAATTATTCATTGAATGTTTTTAGATTAATGTTTATGTGCTTATTTTCTTGTCAGATTGAGGGCATACATTTTCATGCACATTTGATGATTTTATGCACATCTTGGTGTTTACATTACTTTTTTTTTTTTGTATTTGACAAATATTACATCTAATCTGCTTCATCTGTGATAAAGTACACTCTACAAGGTTCTTTATGGGCATTTATGGTTCCATGAAGAACATTTAACATCCACAGAACCCTTCCATTGCACAGAATGGTTCTTTATAGTGCAAAAAAGTTCTTTAGAATAATAAAATGTTCTTCACAAAACAAAAAAGGGGTTCTTTTAAGAACTGTTCACTAAAAGGTTCTTTGGGGAACCCAAAATCATCCTTCTATGGCATTGCCCCTTTATTTTTAAGAGTGTATGCAAACATTGTGCAAGCATCACCAACAAAAGTTCCTGACTTTCTTCCAACTGCAAGCTAGATCCATTGGATCAGTTACAGTTTGTGATTACAGGATGGGACACTTTATTCAGCTTTTAGGCTGTTTCATCCCAGGAAAACAATTCAATTTTCTGCCTGTGCCTCAGAAATTATACAGTGTTGCTTTAAAAAAATATATTTTATTTGCATCCTTAAAATGACTTAAAATTTCTAAGAAAATTTCAAGAAGTTGTAGGGATGGCAGGTGAATCTCTCCAGATGTTCCTCATCTACAGCACACATCTGACTGGATCCTCTTCAACCCCAATGGAACAACGGCGCTTCTGAAACAATGGCAGGTGAAATAAATGGATCAAAGCTCTTCAGCGACTCTGGAAGTCCCTCGCAAGACAACTCGCTAGTGCTGTGCACAGTCAATTGCTAAAGGGACTGGACGCGTGATGGATGAAGTCTTTGACTTCCAGTAGAAGTGGCATGATGGCCTGGCATCTCTGCTGCTCGCATTGTGACCAAATGCTGTTATGTAGCTGTTTCATTGTGGTGACAGCATGAGCAATGCTTGGTTTTGTTCTTCCTACTGTTGCTATCCATCATTTGTGGAGAGCTGGGACGTATTCCTGCAACACACACCCCCCCCCCCAACACACACACACACACACACGCACACACACACACACCTTCATCTCCACGCTGTTGAGAGGTCTTGTCATTACTGCTGCTTCATCTGCACGTGCACCATTACATTAATCTCCTTGTTTGTCTCATATTCCAAAATCCATCCCTATGCATCTGATTTTATGAGCCATCTGGGTGGAGGAACGG
>JAFVLL020000144.1:0-14648 GCA_021397915.2 Tor tambroides
GAATTATTTTTTTTTTTTTTTTTTTTTTTTTGTGTAATCTTCTCTTGTTCATTTTTAAATGTTCTATTCCTCGCTATACTTTATACAGAAAAAAGTGCAATATTTAGAGCCAAAGTTTATGCATGTATTTGCATGTAGGAGAATTTAAGACAATACCTATAGGAGTAAATTAGTTCACAGTCTTCAGGGGCAACCAACAATCCCATTTGTCCTGTCTTTGGGGGGCCTAAAGGGTCTCCCCTCCCTTTAAACTTCAGGCTCATCAGGTTACCATTGCGATACGGGCCATAGCAGCGCTTTCAGCTGCAGCACACATGCACAAACCTCTACTCACACATGACTCATATTACCTCCAGTCATACACTGCTGAGGATGTAGCATCAGGTCAGACATACCTTCCATATTTTTCATATCATGAAAGTGCACAAACTTTCAGCGCTCTCCTGTTTTTTTAATCATCATTTTTCTCTGTGTTGTAAGGCAGACGTGACTGTAGCCATCTCAGTTACCTACATCACTCATTACTGATTCATGAATACCAGTCATTACAAGGCATAATATGTGTGGTACAGCATACACATGGAAGCCACGAAACATTAAAATTCTTTTGAGGCACACTTTGACTTTTCATAAGGACGGTGCAACTTGCATACGTGCTATAAAATAAAAATGGCATAAAAATGCAGAATTATTAGGTGTTTTATACTTCTATGTTTTTAAAAGACTAGTTCACACAAAAAAGAAAATTCTGTCTTCATTTATTCATCCTCTTATTCATCTCATTCCAAGCTTTTTATAACATTTCCTTCTTCCGTGGAACACAAAAGGTACTTATAAATGCTATTATAATGAATGGCAACTGAGGTTTATGAGCTTCAAAAAGGAAAATCACCATAAAAGTATCATAAAAGTAGTCCACATGACTCGTGCGCTACATTTAAAGTCTTCTGAAAGCTTTGTGTGAGAAACAGACTAAAATTTAAACCAATATTGACTTATATTTAGATATTAAGTGAATGATTTGAAATCTCTGTCTGTTCTTCATACAAAACTATCATATAACTTCAGAAGACTTTTTAGTATAGTGCACTAGTCATATAGTATGGACTAATTGTATGGTACTTTTTTGCCTGGATAGTCTTCAAATATTCACCTTTTGTGTTCCACAGAGTTTGGAACAACATAAGTATCATTTTGAGTGAACGATCCCTTTAAGTATTTACTGTAAGTCTCTAAACTAACTTACATTTCACACTGTTTAGCCAGATGTTTATTTGGGTCAACTGAAACATAGAAAGCCAGGTTCATGGACCATGATGTTCTCCAGACACCTGACTCACTTTTAGCTTCATACTCTGAACACAACAGGTTGTCTTTTGCCCTTTAATGATGATCCAAGTTCTTGTGCCATTTCTCTTTTAGAAAGGACAGTGTTTGGGTAGGAGAAGCTGATCCACTCACAGCCAAGTGATCTGTACTATTGGCCTACTCAACAGGCTTTTTAGGGCCACCAGGCCACGTACACACATGCTTTGGGAGTGAGAAAAGCATTTAAATGCAATTAAAAGTAAATTGTTCTTCTATGTGTACAAAATACAGGTGTTGCATCTTGAATTTGAGATGGTTGACAGTGGTTACTATAGAAGCAGTTTGCTGTCTCACAGGTGTAAACAAAAAACATGGATGCAAATATTTTAAATGTTGGGTGTTATCTATTTTTGAAGCAGTATTAGCTAAATAAGAGACACTACTGTTCAAAAGTTTTGGGTCACTACATATATATATATATATATATATATATATACACAGTATACAAGAAATTATTACTTTTATTCATCAAGGATGTATTGAATGAATCAAAAGTAACAGTAAAGACTTGTTAGCATTTTTTTTTTTTACTTTCTCAGTTTTAAAATTTATTTTATAAACTTTTCAAAATTGTATGAGGACCAAATTAGATTGTAAAATATGACTGTCAGTTTTGTAAATTGAACTCTGAGTAGTTCAGAATGAAATGAAATACTCTAAAGACAAGTGACAACCATAATTAGCTGCGATGTGTATGTGGACATTGTAAAATCAAAACCTGCTTCCCAACTTCTGTCCGTATGCTTTTAAATGTTTATTGGGGCCCGTCAGGTACTTTAAAACTGGCCGTAACTTTCAAATTTCAACATCTGCCAACACGTTCTCACAAAAGGAAAAAATTTCCATTTGGCCTGAAATTCAAGAACTGAACAAAGGAGGAAAACTTGACTTGCCATCTTGCCACGGTCCCTCACAAGACATCACTCTCTTTGGGATTTTAGTCCATCTGCCCCCTTTCCCACAACCATCCGAGGCTTTTCAGAGAGGTTTATGGTGTCAGCCTTGAGGGGGTTATTGGTGATGACCCTGGGCCTTTGAGCCAGGGATTACCTGAAGAATAACAAGCGAAATGGGCGAGAAAATCTGTGAAAGCAAATACCCCGAGAGCGAGAGGTGAAGGGGAACTGAGAGGTGATTATCAGGGCTAAAATAGACTAAATAGAAATTAACAGCTGGATTTGCAACGTCAAAATGGTTTCAAGAGGTGTTTGAAATAAGGACTGAAGGGGCACAGAAGGAAAAAACTTTGTTTACCGTATGATACATTTCAAGCATGTGCTAAATGGGACTCATGTGTGTTCTTGGGAGTGATCAGCGAGGAAGAGTGTAACAGGCAAGGGTAATTTCTGTCTCTTTTCCCTTTGAAGAACACAGAGACAGAGCTTTAAAGTGTCCTAACACGTGGTTTCAATTCAAAGGCACTCCAATAAATAGCACTCTAAATGTATGCTGTCAGTCCCCATACCGTTCTAAATCTGATTTTTGATGTAAACTATCCAGCATATTTACCATTTCTCCAACAAATAGTTTCCAGAGATGCAGGTGTTTGCCTGTGAAATATTCTCTGACACATCCTTTTATGCCACGCTCTGTAAACTATTGGAAAGTGTTGGAGGCCTTTATCTCAGGCTTGGATCGCCGCCAGCCTTGTTCACTCTTTTCAACCTGGTGGAGTCTGTGGCTTCAGGGAGCTGTGTGTTTAAGGACTTGAACTTCTAATTCCCCTGCAGTTTAGCTCTCAAACCTGACATAACAAGCTTGTACTGTAGTTGCTGTAATTGCGTTGTCACGTCTTGTTCGGTGTTAATGATGTCAGTGGAGTGCACCTGTGGGGGAAGAATTAAATGGACCATTATATCTGAGGAAGTCAAACCATTCACTCGCAGTAGTGGTGGGCGGTATGATCAAATGACTACTTTTTTTTAAATCACAGTAATAATATATATCAAATTATAGTGATTTTTTTGGTATGTTTACGTTTTAAAATGTATGTATCCATAGTGACAGCAGATACTTTTATATTGTTATAAAAATTCAAAGAATCCTGAAAAAAATGTATGTCAGTTTCCAGAAATATATTTAGCAGCACAACTGTTTTCAACATTGATGATTATAAGAGCAGCAAAATCAGCATATTAGAATGATTTCTAAAGAATTGTGTGACACTGAAGACTGGAGTAATGATGCTGAAAATTCAGCTTTGAATCACAAAAATAAATTACATTTTAAAATATATTCAAACAGAAAACAGTTGTTTTAAACTGTAGTAATATTTCAGAACATGTACTGTTTTTACTGTATTTTTTGAATTCTCCCTTGGTTAGCATAAAGGACTTCTTAGAAAAATATAAAAATTACTAACTTTTGAGCAGTAGTGTTATTTTGTATAATCTAACTAACTAAATACTTTATCTGATTTGTTTTCTGTTTTTAATTTTGAAAATGATGGACACAAACCAAAACATGGCATTTGAAGTATCAAATTTGAAAAATCACATTACATTTTACTCTCTACTGTTATTTCTGATTGGATGAACCACGATTGAAGCTGTATTTTCACTTTATTTTCACTGTATTTTCATTTTCAATTTATAAACTGTACAAAACAAAGTAAAAATCAAGAGGAAATATTTAAGATTAATTTCTAGCCACTGTTTCACTCAGCTCAATTTCAGTTTAGTCAGTACAAATCTGAGACAATGATCATGTCACTCTTCCCAGCAGGCACACAACGTCATAAGATGATGATATTTGGTTCAATTTCGGTTGCGACGTTGGGTGACCAAAATTCAATATCAATTCAACATCCAATGTCAATGTTAATTTGATGTCCAATACGGACGTTGATATTTGTTGTTTTTAGGTTGTGTAACCAAAATCCAACGTCATGTCCAGCATCATCCTGACGTTATATTGACGTTCTGTGCATGCTGGGTTTGTACATAAGGTTAGATGTTATCACTTCCAATGAAGCAAAAGACGCTCTTGGGAACATTTGTAAAACATACTAGAGAATATAATACAATTTTTATACATTTATAGAATAAAGGTTTCACTCAAATTAAGTTGTGGTATTTTTTTTTGTTTTTTTTTTTTGGACTTTTCGATCTGTGATATTTACAGTATATCACAGTGTAAACATTTATATAGTCAGAAGTGAATAGCGTCACACCGCCCAACCGTCACTCCCACTTTAAGAGCCGATTTTGTAGGCAAATACAATCATTTGATCAGACTCTTCTTGGCAGGTGGCTGTTTAATGGCTGTAAATCAGTAATTCTTTGTGGTTTAACAGTGATACCACTTTATAACAAGATAAGTATGTTGTTTATTGCAGGAAGACAGTGTTTTACACCCTCTGGCACACTTCTGTCTGGCACACTTCTGTTTTTATGTTGAGGTTTTTCAGTTCCTATGAACAGGTCTTACATTTCCTGCTTTAACTTTAGATATTGTTAGCGATTTTCTTGGAACACTAGGAAAAACGTTGCCCTTTTATTTGAGAAATCACATTTGTCTTAGTGATGAAGTCAGTGTGTGTTCTTGCCATCAACCAATCAACATTGCCTGCCTTCATTTCCTGTGGCTCCAGAGTGATTAGCCACATGGCATTTAGCCCATAAGCAAGGATGGCAGATTTCAAATCACATATTTTCCAGACGGGCATGCAGCAGCTGAGCCATTCAAATGAATGGGATTGTTAACAAATAGCTTTCTCCAAGTATTACAGACCACCTTTCATCCAGTTTTCTGACATGGCTTCGGAGAGAGGGAACGTGGTTGAAGTTCGCAAGATGACGGAAGTTAGCAAGACAGCTGAATTCGCTTACAGCACCTTTTAAGCCCTGTTTATTTTACTTGTGGAAGAATGATATTTTCCAATGTGACAAGGATTTATTTTCACCATCCTAACATTGGAACAAATTTCAATATTTAGAGCGGCTGAGGACAGTTGTATACATCCACCATGAAGCCCAGTGTAAATCAGAACATCTGGGAGGAACTGGGATGTGAAGAAAACAGCTCGAGCTGGGATTGGCCATAGGAGCACTAACTTCACCATGCAGCCTCGGGCTCTGAGTTTGTGCACCGCAAAGCAAAGCCGGGTTGTTTGATCATGACAGATTCACAACATCCTCAGCCCTTTTTTTTCCCAAATGAGTTTTAGCTCGTGACTTGTTGATAGATGTTATAACTTTACTATTCACTCTGTGGTCAGGGCTGAAGAAACTTCACTTTGATGTCAAAGGCAGCATATATGTAATTTTTCATATATAATTGATTTATATAATGCGTGTGTGTATAGAAATCTTTTATAACAATATAATATAAGTTTTTACTATCACTTATTTTGCACATCCTTAATAAAAGTATTCATTTTAGATTTCAAACTTTTGAATGGTAGTGTACATTGTTACAAATGATTTCTATTTTAAATAAATGCTGTTCTTTTTCATTTTTTTATTTTTCAAAGATATATAGAATGTATATTCTATATATAGAATATTAGAATGATTTCTGAAGGATCATGTGACAATGAAGACTGCCGTAATGATACTGAAAATTCAGCTTTGCATTACAGGAATAAATTACATTTTAAAACATATTAAAATAGACAACTGTTATTTTAAATTGCAATAATATTTCACTTTTTCATTGTTTTTTTCCTGCATTTTTGATCAAATAAATGCAGCCTTGATGAGCATCCCAAACTTTTGAATGAGTGTATACATACATAATTTTAAAATTACAGTATTTTATGTTATATATAAATTAAAACTTAATTAAAATTAAAAGCCCTTAATAAAAGATGGGCAAAACAAATATAGATTTTCACATAGACCAACATGATGTTGTCTTAAACAGTTTGACAGCTTAGAGATAATACAGAAATGTCGTTTAGTTCACGTGCATTGGAATTGGCTGCCAAGACCAGTAACTTTGTCTGTTTCTATGGTATATTTCGAGTGTAGCCATAAACAAGTCTGAGGCCAAATCTCACAAATCCCTAAGACCAGAGGTATCAAGTCTGCATTCCAAAACAGTTGCTGTCCTCCACCCATGAAAATTAGTCTAAAGAAGCATCAGTCCGTCTGTACCCTGTCACAGCAGATACCAAACATGGTTTAAAGCGAGTGATGAGACTGTCCAGGTGAAACCCGTGTGCTGCAGCAGTTTCTTTAAATACCGTTTGCGTCTGTGTTCTCCAGGCATGGAGAGAGCTGTTTTCGTGACTGCAAGGGTTAGAATGTCCAAGTGTTTATTTCAGGACCGTTAACAATTCATACTTAACTGTTCCTGATGTCATTTCGCTCTTTTACTGGCATCCAGAGCCTTATTCAGGCTTGCTTGTAAAGTCACTCCTCACCTGCCAAAAGTGTTGAAACAATGTAAATACTGTATGTCTTTTGTCCTGGCAAAGCTCTTCTGCACTGATTTCAAAGACGAGTCATGTATTTTTGCATTCATTTGTAAGTTGTTTTGGATAAAAATGGATGCCTCTTTCCACTATGGAATTAAAAATAAAAAATACAAAAAATTGTGACTTTTTATTTCACAATTCTGACTTTTTATATCACAATTATGAGTTCATATCTTACAATTCAGACATTTTTCTTAAAATTCTTATTTTAAATCTTGCAGTTCTGACTTTTTTTCTATAGAATTCTGAGTTTGATCTTGGAATTCAAATTTTTTTCTCAGAATTCTGAGTTTACATATCGCAATTCAGCCTTTTTTTCTCAGAATTCTGAGTTTACATATCGTAATTCTGAAAATTTTTTTCTCAGAATTCTGAGTTTGCATCTCGCAATTCTGATTTTTTTTCCTCAGAATTCTGAGTTTACATCTCGCAATTCTGAATTTTTTCCTCAGAATTCTGAGTTTACATATCGCAATTCTGACTTTTTTCCTCAGAATTCTGAGTTTAAGTCTTGGAATTCTGATTCTACGAATTCTGAGTTTACATCTTGGAATTCTGACTTTTTTCTCAGAATTCTGATTTTACGTATCACAATTTTTGACTTTTCCTCAGAATTCTGAGTTTAAATCTTGGAATTCTGACTTTTTTTCTCAGAATTCTGATTTTACGTATCGCAATTCTGACTTTTCCTCAGAATTCTGAGTTTAAATCTTGGAATTCTGACTTTTTTTGCTAACAATTCTGAGTATAAATCTTGGAATTCTGACTTTTTCCCTCAGAATTCTGAGTTTAAATCTTGGAAGTCAGGGGGGTTTTTTTCTCTCAGAATTCTGAGTTTACATCTTGCAATTCTTTTTTGTTTCCACCATGGAAAAAAAAAAAAAAAGTAATTCTGACTTTTTTTCTCAGTTGCAAGTTTATATCTCACAATTCAGACTTTTTTTTAGAATTCTTATTTTACATCTTGCAATTCTGACTTTTTTTTCTCAGAATTCTGAGTTTAAATCTTGCAATTCTGACTTTTTTTCTATAGAATTCTGAGTTTACATATCGTAATTCTGACATTTTTTTCTCAGAATTCTGAATTTACATATCGCAATTCTGACTTTTTTTCCCTCAGAATTCTGAGTTTAAGTCTTGGAATTGTGACTTTTTTCCTCAGAATTCTGAGTTTACATCTTGGAATTCTGACTTTTTTCTCAGAATTCTGATTTTACGTATCGCAATTCTGACTTTTCCTCAGAATTATGAGTTTAAATCTTGGAATTCTGACTTTTTTCCTCAGAATTCTGAGTTTAAATCTTGGAAGTCAGGGTTTTTTTTTTCTTCTCAGAATTCTGAGTTTACATCTTGCAATTCTTTTTTGTTTCCACCATAGAATAAAAAATAAAGTAATTCTTTTTTTCTCAGTTGCAAGTTTATATCTCACAATTCAGACTTTTCTTCTCAGAATTGCAAGAAAAAAGTATAATCTTTGTGAGAAATAAACTTACAATCTTGAGGAAAAAAGTCTGAATTGTGAGATAAAAAGTTTAAATTATGATGTTTTTCCCCCATGGCAGAAACAGTCTTCCATAGATATCCATATCTGCTAAATGAATAAATATTAATGTGAAGGCCTTTAAGTGATTACATTTTGCATGTCTTTAACAGATGAAAAAGCCTGAATTTTTTTATCTGTATTATACCAACAAGAACCATGTACATTAATACATTAGCAGCTTTGATTAATAAATTACAACCTACTTAGGTCCTGTATATGCTGACAAATATAAAAATAAGGCCTTGAAATGATGTGCAGAGCCACATCATTTTAGTTTCTAATTCTGCTACTCAAAGGGAAATAATTCAGCTTGTTCTTAAACCTACCAAGACCTCCTGATTCTGGTCAGAAGATCCAGCACATCTGTTTTAGATTGAAATAGCCTGACAGAAGCGGTCAGATTTAGGTATCTTTGCCTTCATGCCTGCGATTTCCCCACAGTTACTCAATAGCAGTAATTCAGTAATTGGCAAGCTTACACCTCTAGACAGAGAAACAGGAAGGGTGTCGCGAAAATAGGACAGTTGACAGTTGGTCTAAATTGCCTGCTATTATGCTTTTTAAGACAGCTTCTGCGAAATAACGTCCAGAGGGCAAACGAGAGAAAATCTCAGGCTCTGAATTCCAAGCAAGCCGGAGCTAGCGACAACACGCAATACTACAGAAGCATTTGCTTGGTCAGGAGCATCAGTGCAGTGCAGTTATACCTTTGAGCAACTCACCGTAGATTTTTTTTCAATTATAGTTGTCAGTTAAGTAGCTGACTTTCAGTTTGTGGAAGCAAATTTACTAAAACAACATGATTTATAAGACTTAAGACATTGGTCGAGTATTTGAATGGATTCCCAGACAAAAGCATTTCCTATGTAGATGTTTTCTGCATGATTCCTTTTGAGGTAAATCCTTGTTCTACTCCATGTTTTTACACTGATACATACACTGATTTTACACAATCATACACTGATTGGCTTCATCACTCTGTCTCCTCTCCACCAGTAAGCTGGTGTGTGGTGGGTGTTCTGGCGCACTATGGCTGCCGTCGCATCATCCAGGTGGATGCTGCACACTGGTGGTGGTTGAGGAGATCCCCCCCTTGTATGTAAAGCGCTTTGAGTGCCTTGAAAAGCGCTATATAAATGTAATGAATTATTATTATTATTATTATTATTATGTTTTTGGCAGCTCCTACAAACGATTTGATTAGGCCACGCCCACACAGTGACATCATGCATGATAATTTGTCTCAGGTGTGAAATAGTGTCTGATGAAGTTTAAATAATGTAAATAATACTAACAATGTTAAATAAAAAATATTAATATATTTTTATAAAAATATGTTTTTAAAAATAATTAATGAAAATAATATTTTTTAAATAAAAATTAACATTTAGGCTTATCATAGTGTGTGATGGAGTTTTGTAAATCATAAATTTGAAATATTTTACAATGTTAAAATTTGAAATTAAAAATACATTTTATAATAATATAAATATAAAAATATAATTGTTATATAATTTTCAATATTAAATATTTTTAATATTTTGCCATTTTAAATTGTTTCTTATATGGTAAAAAATTATAATATTTTTGTTTTTCTGAAACTTTTTTCACTTTTTTTTTAAAATGTTTTTTAAAAAATTATTAATAAACACGTAGGGCTCTCGTGCATGAGAATTTGTCTCCGGTGTAAAAATAGTATATGATGTACATTGTTTTTTACATGTTATAGAAAATTGCTGTAAATGAAAATGAAAATAGAAATATTTATAGACATTTGTTTTTCTGATGGATTTGAAAATTATAAGTAACTTATACTTTATAATGAACTTTTTAATGGTCTCAAAGTTGATCAAATGTAGTCCCTATACTCTTACATGATATGATTTCAGTCAGTAATGTTATTTTTGGCAATTTTTAAAAATTTGTTCTCATACTTTTATGTACTGAAATGGTTTTGGATCATCTTTTCAGGGTTTTTTCATTTAGAAAGTGCAAATCTGGCAAACTTGACAAGAACATCTTGTCTGTCTGTTGTGCATGTGAATCAACATTAGAGCATAGTTGTAGTTTTTTCTGTCTTGCAGTCTTTGTTGCTTAGATGTGGCTTCAGAGTAAAAATCTGCAAATTTAGTCATAACTCATAACACAGCGAGGGGCCTCCACACAGGGCTGTCCCAAACGCTGTTGTTGTTGTCCAAGTAAATGATGTAACTTCTGTTTCTCATTGAGGGAATTTGTTGAAATAGTTAAATTACACAGCTGGTGGTTCGGAGAAGTGCAGAGGAGATCTGGCTTTACGCTTGGGAGATGTGAGTAATATTTTACATTGATGTCTTCACATTTCAGCACTCAGACTCTTTCTCTTGTGGGAAAAGCCAAGCTGTTTTCTTTACTCTAAAAACAAAAGAGAGTCTCAGCTGTGTTTTTGGAAAGGAAACAGAAGATTCTCATTATGAGACCATTGATGCATTTGAAATGTTTGCTGTTCACCCACATGTTCATTTTATGTGCTGAAAACCAACATCCGGTAATAAGTAACCAGCATTTTGACCATGCCATTTGCTACTGAATGTCTACTTTTATTGTATTGTATTGACATTGTTTATACTTGTAGATACATATTGTATTTTTCTTTGTAACTGCTCTTGGTTTAATTTTTAACTTTAACTCGTAAATTAACAGGAGATTGACAAGATGGATATCTTGAGAGAGTTTCAGGTCAGTTGACAGACTTCCAGTTGCCCTATCAGGCCAGTGCTGTGTTTTGCTGTATCTTCTCTCTAAGTAAAATCTGTAAAAACAGGGCACAGTGTATTGTGTTAATATGAAGGAATTCTCCATATTGAGTGTTTTACACATATTTTGAATTACGCACTGAAATAAGGACCTTGAAGCACCTTTTTTTAAGCACTGATTGTATTTTATGCAAAAGTACATATTTGGTTTACTTTGATGTATTGAATAGTGTTGTTGTGAATTTACAACATCACCACAGCAACGTTATCTAGTTGGCTGACATGGATTAGGTTCTGTCTAAATGATTTGTGATAGTCTAGGAAGCATCATTTAGCATTGGTCGAAAGTTATAAACAAATGAGTAATGATTTGGAATGTATGTCCTCATTTTCCAGCAAAAATGCATTAAGAAATTTACAGCTGCGACGGAGTTACATTACAGCCAATGTTGCAATATAGTTTTCATTATATGTAAATTATAATGTAAATTCCAATAAATATTTAAATAAACTGTTAGTTGTAAATAGTCTCTGTTAATATTCAATGAAAAATAGAAATATATTTTTAGAAATATATATATATATTTTTAGAAATATATATATATATATATATATATATATATATATATATATATATATATATATAAATTCATAATTACACCACCATGCAAAAGTTTGGATTAGTAAGATTTTAAAAATATTTTCGAAAGTCTGTTTATTACCAAGGGTGCCAATATTAGTCATTTATTTGACCAGAAATACAGTAAAAGTAGTAATATTATTAAATATTATTACAGTTTAAAATAACTGTTAAAATGTAATTACAATTTTAAAGCGCAGTTTATTTCTGTATTTATTGTTGAGCCCTATACTTCTTTTGATTCTCTCTCTTTATCTTATTCTCTGGAGCTTGTATAAACTTCATAAATAGATTTTGATTTGACTAAACTTTAACTGTCATATCTGTTCATCACTGCAAAGAGACAAAATGTAAGCATTTTAGGCGTTCCTGAGAGAGGCCTGAGCACCTGTCTGATACAATAGCCTGAACATCACACTATGTACCACACACATACTGCCTCCGGCTACTCGCTCTGACAGAGGAAGTGATGTGTGTTCGTTCCGCTGTGATGACCTGTCCTCACAGGAAGAGCAGGTACTTCATCTTGATCATGTTGACCTGCTGGGTGGCTGTTTGCAGAGCACTTGATGCACTGCTGTGTGCATTCAACTGTAGGACTTTTTAACTGAATAAAACTTGTGCTTATGTTATTCAGTTCTTTTCATGTATTCAACGTGTTATGGTTATTTCAACGTTAATGTAAGGTTTTTATATATGAAAACTGAAACTTTACATAACCTCAAGCCATCCAAGATGTAGATGAGTTTGTTTCTTAATCAGAGCAGATTTGGAGAAATGTAGCATTACATCACTTGCTCACCAATGGATCCTCTGCAGTGAATGGGTGCCGTCAGAATGGGAGTCCAAACAGCTGATAAAAAACCATCACAATAATCCAGAGGTAATCCACACCACTCCGGTCCATCAGTTAATGTCTTGTGAAGTGAAAAGCTGTGTATTTGTAAGAAACAAAACCATTATTAAGATGTTTTTAACTTAAAACCATCACTTCCGGCTAAAATACGAACCCTTTATCTTTAAAATTGCTTTCTCCTGTGAAAAGGTCATACTGTTTGCAAGTGAAAACAGTCCATAAAAGTTCTAAACAAATATGTTGGTGGATTTTGATGTGAGAGGACAACAGAGACACGTATTTAGGTCAGAACTGACAGTTTAAGATAAAACGTCTTGATGGATTTGTTTCTTACAAACACACAGCTTTTCACTTTAAAAGATGTTAATTGATAGACTGGAGTGGTGTGGATTACTTGTGGATTATTGTGATGTTTTTATAAGCTGTTTGGACTCTCATTCTGACGGCACCCATTCACTGCAGAGGATCCATTGGTGAGCAAGTGATGTAATGCTAAATTTCTCCAGATCTGTTCCGATGAATAAACAAACTCATCTACATCTTGGATGGCCTGAAGGTGAGTAAATTCTCAGCAAATTATTATTTTTGGGTGAACTATTCCTTTAATTATGTATGTATAATTATGATGTATATTTCTGATAACGCTAACACTAACTTGGGCATGGATTTTAAGAATTTTTTCATTAGAAATGTAATAGCACACCTCATCCATGAGCTGCGTGATATCATTTATGTCTGTAGCAAAAATGGTGTTACTCAACAAAGTTGAAAATTTAGGGTCAGGGGTTTGTTCATGTTTCACATGTAAGTCATACATGTATGTTTATGTCTAGTGGAGATGAGATATGGAAAGCTTTGTATAATTGCTAACAGCGTGTTTATGTGATGGTACAATAATGTCCAGTTCTATATCCAGAGCTGATTTTATGGCCCCATCTGGATTCATCATCATCTGTTGTCAATAACACCAGCGATAAGTCTTTCACACCATCTCATAACAGACCTCATACAGCCAGCCATCTGGATGTGTGTATGTGAGTGTGCTTGTGAGCATTATTTCCTTGGTTGGTTGTATTAACAATCATAAAGTTTAAAGTGAAACATTGATAAACTATATTGGTGGCGATGAAATACTTCAGTCATTATTTTTAATTGCTGTCCAGCCAGCTTTGTCATTGTGGCCAAGCTGCCTAAATAAATGTTCTTTATATCCTAACAAGTTTCCTTCTGTAATTATACAACTCATACTAATACTGTATATAAGATTTATGATTGCTCCTTGGGAGATGATCAAACAAGTGGAAAATGTTGTAGACTTACATGGAAGGAGTCTGAGCCATAAAATAATAAAGACTAGGGCTATTTTGAACTATATATACTTAATGTATGTGTGTGTATGTATGTATCTATCTATCTATCTATCTATATTTAAATTTGTTTATATATATGTATATATAATAAAAAATGTCAATAATACACACATATATATATATATATATATATATATGGATATAAAATGAAGAATTTTTATTTTTATAATTTATATTTTTGAAAGAATATATAAATTGTAAAAAAAAAAAAGTAAAACAAAAATACTATACACCATTTTGTGTGTGTGTGTGTGTGTGTGTATAAAAGAAGGAGTTGAATTCATAAAATAATAGAGACTAGGGCTATTTTTAGCTATATATACTTGGTGTATGTATGTATATGTGTGTGTGTGTGTGTGTGTGTGTGTGTGTGTGTGTGTGTGTGTGTGTGTGTGTATCTATATATCTATATCTATCTATCTATCTATCTATCTATCTATCTATATATAAGATATAAGATATAAAATGAATAATTTATGTTAATTTAAATTTGTTTATATATATACAGTGCCTTGCAGAAGTATTCAAACCCCTTCATTTTTTCTACCTTTTGTTATGTTGCTTCCTTATGTTAAACCACTTTAAATTACTTTTTTTTCACAACAATCTACACTCCATGCACCATAATGACAAAGTAAATAACAGGTTTTTAACATCTTTGCAAATTTATTATACATAAAAAACATAAATGATTCCATTGCATAAGTATTCAAA
>JAFVLL020000145.1:0-27810 GCA_021397915.2 Tor tambroides
CTAAAAAAAAAAAAAAAAAAAAAAAAAAAAGTAATAATTTCTTTAAAAAAAAAGGCTAGAGTACATTTTAACATACCAACAGCTGCACAAATGAAAAAAAAAAAAACCTACTTTTTGTGTCACAGTGAAGTGAACTAACAGTTATTAAATATTACCTGAGTCAATATGACAGTGACCCATGGCATGTACCACATGTTGACTCTCCCCATTTTTCTGGGCAAAAAACTTCTGGGCTAGACTTCGAGCAGCAGCAAATGAACTGGGGATTGGCTGGATGGCACAGATACACCATCTCATTGGCTGTAAACAAGGCCTGAAATCCACGCTGCTCTTCTTCTCCTAGTAACTGTCCAAAAACAGTGTAAAATAAGACCATGAATGTGTAGTAAGGGCATAAATTTTTGATTCCCTGCCAACTTTAACATCACAGTGTGACAATACCTTGAAAATATCCACAAGCATCTCAAAGTCAGTGAGAAGCTCTCTGACATCTCGATTAAAAACAACAAGCTCGGCCTTCTGGAGAGTGAACTTCCTGTTTGGGTCGGGGGCGGCGATCATGGAACCTTGTCCGGCTCCGAAAAGTCCATTACATGCAAGTTCCACATATAGGGTAATGCTGAAATACGAGATTAAAACATTAAGATTGAATCAAATGTATACCAATTCAGGCTATCCTATTAGATTTCCACTTACCCATGAGGTTCACTGTCCTTCAAGCAATCGGTCTTCTCACCTTCTTTGGTCAAACCCTGAAAAATAATTCACATTGAATGCACTCTTAAACATTCAGCAAGTCATTCATGAGGACCTGATCCGGTCTTTCCTGACCTGTACTGGTTTTTGATCCTGTCACACCATTCCCTCTCCATCGCTCTCCCATCTCAGGTGCACCTCCTTCCCTCTCCAGGCCTCTGGGATCTTCAAGACCACTTTGAACCAGCACGTCCACCATCTGTGAAACATTCACAGGCAATATACTACTATATACAGTTTGTTAGAGAGTAAACCTTTTATGCAACTTACGTGGGCCCGAATGCGTCACCAACTTTACAAGGCTGGAAGTTTTGCTGGACGGCCTCTGAATAAGGAATACGCTTCTCTGACAGGAACACAGAGATGGAATCGAGCGGATGAGTGTCTCCAAACAGTCTGCAGGGAATGAAAGTGTTTAAATCACTGCTCATAACAAACCATCAACAAGAGTTAACAAGGTCAAAGGTCTATTATTAACCTTCAAAGACTAGCTTACAAGAAATAACTACTAAATAATAATTATTTAACGATAGAGTATAATTCTTAAGATTAACTTGAAAAACGTCCAGTGAATTTGCATAAACATGAATAATTAAATACCAAACAATTGTATGCATAGAAAAAAGTAGTGTAACATAAAAGTGCACTAGCTTACCTTCCGCTAAGATTGCAGTCTGTGAAATATATATCGGAGATAAACTTCTCTGCTCGCTCCAGTAGAGTCCGTCTGTTTTTGAGGACGGGTTGGTGGTACATGATTAAAAACTAACGTAGCTATGAATGAACAGATCAGCTGCAGACGCGTCTCTGTACTTGTACCCGGAAGTACATTGACAAAAACAATCAGCTGTAAATCTGTGTGCTTCGGTTAACGAAGACTAGAGAGCGCCATTGCATCAAGTTTTACATCATCAAAAACTACAGCACCATGGTATTCAGTCACTTGTTTCATGCTCTTATTCAGTTTTATTGTCAAAAATACATGAATGCACAATATTTATTTAAACTTCCTGTGGATTTTTATTATTATTAATATTTTAGTCGTTTTTTTTTCTTTCATTTTTGTTATATTAAGATCTCATTGTAATAATCTCTTTATATATCTTGGAAACATTTCATGCCTTTATGATTTGTTTTTACTAGCCTACTTTTCAAATGTCTTTTAATAAGAATGCTATACTGTTTTACGCTTGCGGTGTTTTACCCAATTCAGATATTAAAATGTACAATCATAAAACTATGATTAATAAAATTGTAATGATCTATGATAATCAAAAAGTTCCATTTGCACAAATCCAAATGTTGTCCAAATGTTTTTATTGTACGGTTTTCAATTCATGCAAATTGTGTGAAAATGTTATTTCATTATTAGTATTTAGGTCACATAAATACTCTGAAATTAAATTGATATCCTATTTAATTTATTATATAGCATCAGATATAATCTCATGTACTTTGTAAACTTAAGAGTAGTATGTAAACTAAACGAATTAGATATTATAGTAAAGTAAATTATATTAACTTATATAATTGGTAAACTTCTATGAATATATACGTGACCCTAGGCCACAAAACCAGTCTTAAGTAGCATGGGTATATTTGTAGCAATAGCCAAAAATACACTGTATGGGTCAAAATTAATGATTTTTCTTTTGTGCCAAAAATCATTAGGCTATTAAGTAAAGATCATGTTATATGAAGATATTTTGTAAATTTCCTACCGTAAATATATCAAAACTTAATTTTTGATTAGTAATATGCATTGCTAAGAACTTTATTTGGACAACTTTAAAGGCAATTTTCTCAATATTTTGATTTTTTTGCACCCTCAGATTCCAGATTTTCAAATTGTTGTATGGAAAGCTTATTTATTAATCTTTCAGGTGATGTATAAATCTCAATTTTTAAAAAAATGACCTTTATGACTGGTTTTGTGGTCCAGGGTCTCACACACACACACACACAAACATATATATATATATATATATATATATAATACAATAATATACAAGACAAAATAAATAAAAATATTAATAAATATTATATAAAATAAAATATTACATAAAATAATACTAAAAATACATTAATTTGTGCTTTATCTGGTCAATTTAATGTCAGCACAAAAAACATCATGACACAAAGAATCACTACACCAAAACAATTTTAAGACACAAAACGTGGAAAAATGCAATGAAAAATAATACCTCAAAATTCACAGTGTTCATCACAAATATGCAGTGCACAACTAACACGCAGAATAAGTCAAAATCATTCTGTTTTCCTTCTATTACCATTATCCATCTGAGGACAGTCTATTTCAAGATTCAGCAACTGCTGGAGTGAAATAGAGGGCTCTTAACTAGCTTTACCACCAAGGTTCTTTGATCAATCATCTTCATCAGAGATGGTTAACCAGCTTTACCAGAAAAACCAGCCTGGAAGAGCATGGAACCTGGTCTTTTGAGCAGGGTCTCCCAAAATGGACTAAGTGTTATTTAGAATTCACAGCTTCAAGATCTCCAAAGTCAAATCATAATCATTATGAGTGTTGCACGCATCATTATCATTATTTTGCCATTAGCTCTCACGCTACAACTCAAACCCTTGGGAAATCAACTTCTTGTGGAGTCGACTCAAATCAAACAGCTAATCAGGATCATTCATCACTTGAAAATGACAGGCAGGTGAAGGTGGATGTTGAAAATCAGGAACGAGCCTTCAGTTCATCAAGCTAATCACTCGAGTCTGGGAAATCCTGAGCATTCTGGTATATTACATTTGTACGGGTTACAGGGTTTGCATGGGCGTTTAGTCTCATGATTGCTCAGGCAATGAGAGGTCAAAGGTCAACCTACACGCAAGCTGGGGAACAATAGGCCAGTTCTGTGGCGCATTCAGTGGGAACCGAGCGCGCGGCTCTGCACGTACCCTTTCATTACTCTAATCGGTCCAACAGCACAATAGTAAATACAGGGTGGGGACATCATAACTACCCATCTCAGGCCGCCACATATCCACGCTGAACCAGAACGTCCTCGTTGCCTCGGGGCAGAAGCTGCGTTTTCCCACCACGACTGCTTGGCACTGCACAGAGAGATGTCACATGCTGGTGGACAGCAAAGGAAGGCCACCCTGGCAGATCATTGTATGATGGCTCCTGCTTTGCTAAGCACCGGGTTTGATGTCGACTGGTGGGTTATACAAATGTGGTGAATTACATACTGTATGAAAATGACATATTTTTACTCTTCTCTCGTGTCATCATAGGGTTTTTCGGGTCCTGTTGGATTTGAATGTGGTTGAAGAAGAACAGACCTCAAATAGTCAGAGTTCCTTGAACATTTTTGATCTAAATATTGCATGCAACCAGATGGTTTCTTAGCAACTAGGCCCGTGAGCCAAGGACAGAAAAGTGAATGATGGAAAAACGGATGGACTGCAAGTGTAATTTGCTCAGGTTTCATCAGATGTTGAGAGATTATACTTTGGAGTTGTTTTCCTCTTTCTCAGCCGACTTGTACCCATTGGGTTTCTCTTTTTGTTCCTCAGTGTTAGATCTAGTGAAAAGAACAGAAGGCGAGCAGTTTATTGTAGAAGTTTGAAGAAACTTGCATTAAGGTGTGGACACACTAGCCAAATTTCACAGACAAAAAGATTGTCAATAGTGTAGAGATGCACAAAGCATCACTTAAAGGGATAGTTCAGACCAAAAATGCAAATTACCCCATGATTTACTCATCCTCGAGTCACCCTATGTGTATATGACTTTCTGATTTCAGACAAATACAATCGGAGTTATATTAAAAAATGTCCTGGCTTTTCCAAGCTTTATAATGGCAGTGAATGGGTGTTGAGATTTTGAAGTTCAATAAAGTGCATTCATCCATCATAAAAAGTGCTCCACACAGCTACGGGGGGATAATAAAGGCCTTCTGAAGTGAAGTGAAGTGATGTGATGTGTTTGTGTAGGGAAAATATCCATATTTATAACTGTATAAATTCTAATATTTAGCTCCTGCTAACTGACGTACGCATGTTCATGAGAGTGGCACTCCAGTGGATGAAGTAGGCGAATGCGGTGACGAACATGGAAGTGCAGTGGAGAGAGCAAACCAAAACACCGGTCATGAATTGGAAGTACAAAACGAGGATTTTGATATAAGCCAAAAGGAGACTGGTTTTCCTTTGCTGTAAACAAAACTTGGTTCTTGCAAAAGATTTTGCTCCGCCTAGAGATTGTAAAATTTAAAAAGTGTTAAATATGGATTTTTTTTTTACACAAACGCATCGATTCTCTTCAGAAGGTCTTTATTAACGCCCTGGAGCCATGTGGAGCACATTTTATGATGGATAGATACACTTTATTGGACTTCAACATCCATTCATTTCCATTATAAAGTTTGAAGAGCTAGGACATTTTTACTCAATTGTATTTTCCTGAAAGAAGAAAGTCATATACACCTAGGAGGCTTAAGGGTGAGTAAATCATGGGTTAATTTTCATTTTTGGGTTAACTATCCCTTTAACAGAAGTCATTTTCGAACCAAGCAGCTTTCACTCAGTCAGCCTGACTGAATTTTTCTGGGAACTTTTATGCCCTCAATATCCTGATCATGCAGATTCCATAAAACTTCGCAGATCAACGGTAAATGTGAACGCGCTTTTAGCTTAATGAAGAATACTAATAAATGAATGTGGGAATACATCTGTCAGATCATGTACTTTGCTAAAACAAATACCATGTAGTTGGATTTCAACCAACATTCTAACCATCTTCCTACTGAAGATGACTTATCCAACTGGTATGTGCCTGAAACTCCTTAAATTAATGTTTTTTTATTCTGATGGGATTTTTACAGTTCTGTTACATTACATTACTCTTTTATGGCATGTGATATTCACAAATTATGAATTAATTATTTATAATTCACTCAATTTGTAAGGCTTCAAAATATATCAACATATACATTCATACTTAGAAGAGGCATGTTTACAGCAATGGTTTCCAAAATTCCTTCCTCAAATATTTTTTCTTAAAAAAACTCTTTGCACTTTTGATGTTACATCTATATTTTATAATATCTAACAAGAATAAGAGATAAAGTTATAGTATGTGACATACAGACATGTTTGCAATGAAAATTAGTTTATTGTCTTTGCACAAAAGATGCTGTTCGGTGCAGTCACATTAGCCAAACTTTGGCGAAATTTTGCAGGGAAAAAGGTCTATTGTCAGCAGTGTTGCAATGTGTGAAACTCAGCTCACACAAAATTCACAGCAAATTTGCGTGACTAAAATTAGGTGCTGTCATATACTGAAGTTTTGCAGGCAGAAAGGTCCATTGTCTATTGTCAGCAGTTTAGCAATATATGAAGTACAGTCACCTTCAAACCAAGCCGTTTTCTATTGGTCAATGCAGCAAAATCTAATGAGCAACTTTGACCAGTGTCAAGTAAAATTCCTGATCACACCGATTCCTGTTAAAATGACTTGATTTTGATGGTTAAAAATAAATACATAAATAAAACAGTAAATGTAACCACATCTTTATTTCATTTTGATGGGGAATTTAACACTTACCTTTTTCTCAAAAGACACCAAACTAATGTAATCATCAGTAGCAGTCCAAGCATGGAGGCCACTATTATTGTTGCTAGAATACCTGAAAGGAGAATTAACCTCATAATTAACAGTATGTTTAATTATCTCAACTATTGCTTTAATGCAACATGCCTTGTATTTGTTTTGTATTACTTTGTAAGTATTATAAGTTGACAAAGTGCTATTTTCATATAATACAAAGAATATGATCACAACCTGGTTTAAAAATAATTTTGTGCATCAAATGAAAGTCAGTGACATTAAAGTCAACATGAAATGGCATTTGCAAACCCATAATGTGATGGATTTCATACTGAAACAATATGTTAAACAAGAAAAAAAAATGGCAGGATTTGATTTTATCCATTGGGAACTGACTGAATTATGAAAAGTGAATGTTGACAAGGAAATAAAGTAGACAGAGACGGAACAAGTTTTTAACATTTTTCTTTAGAATAATGTTCACTTATGAATCATGCATGTGAATGTTTATTAAAAAAGTTTTGGGTAAATTCAGATTTCATGTTGACTCAACAGAAGTTCAAAATAAATTGTGACTCCTCAAGTAAGCCCAGATTAGCTTTTTGGTTAGCAGTTTTCAGTATGATTAGCAATCATCACACACTAATGTTATACAACTGACATAATGCACAAAAATACACAAATGTGGCTATGATTATACATGTGCTGACAAAACCCAGTGGTGTCAAATGAGACACGCATGCACATGTATAGGGTGCAGTGGTTTAAAGTAAAGATATCTGTCAGGCACTGCAGCACTACAATTAGAACTAAACCATAGATACGTCAATGATAAGGGCCTAAAGTCATGCTAAGTGCACAAACATGCCCTCTCCATATGTTCAATCCTATGTCAACAGCAATTATGTTGTGGCCAAAGACAGTGGTGACGCAACACTGCAGCTACACGTCACTGCATAGCCACCAGCTCATCGCCTCGCATGAGTGTCATAACATAAGACGTCACGTCTGTTAGCCAGGGGTGAGGAAACACACACACACATGCACAAACTGTTTTACTACAACGTACCCCAGGTCATCCAAGTATAGTTTCCTTAGAGGAAAAAAAAAAAGAAAACTATGAACTGAGAGGAAAGATTTATGAATATATTGCACATACAAATGATGTAGGACTATTCAAGACAAAACACACACACACACACACACACACACACACACACACACAAGATATATTAAAGAGTGTTTTAACAGTTTTTGTTCATACAATTAAAGTCAGTGGGGTCCAAAAAAAAAAACATTGGACTCCATTGACTTCCATTGTTGGGACAAAAAAAAAAAAATCTTCTGTCCTCAGTAGAAGAAATGAAGCCAGACAGGTTCGGAATGAGGGTAAGTAAATGACGACTCAATACAAATACAAATATAAACATACACCATTGTTCTTTATAATATTCAGACATCACTTCTGAACACCATTTAGAATATAAACAGAGTCATGTTTGTCCTTGACAAGTGGAAAAAGTGATACATTTTTAATTGACGTTATGCTTTTATTTTACAATCCATGATCTAGACATTTCACAAAGAATTTTATAGGCCAAAATCTGAGTCAGTTTCCAAAACAAGTTTACGCTGTCTGCTGTCTCTTTGGGTTCAGATCACACCCAAAAAAAGCAGTACCACACAGTGTTCGAGAACTTGAGAATGTTAAAATACTTTAAGCGCTGATTTTGTCCCTTAGTCCCTTTTAATTTGCGCTTGACTCTTTTCAACCACAGAATACAATTACTGCTCAACTTCTCCCAATAAAATGTAAAAATATGGCCTCACCATGATGGTCTTCTGTCTTTTTGCGCATTGCATATCATAATTAAAATAGTTTGAGCCGTATTCTCCCACAAAAACCTCGCTAATGCTTAAAACAGACCAGCTTTTAGTCTAGACTAATCATTAGATAGTTGATTTGGATCCTGAAGGCTGGAAATTTTGTGGTCCTGTCGACATCCATCTAGTCTAGCATACTGTCCAGTTCATTGGAAAGTAACTACGAACTTTTCATGACCAGCGGCGTATGAACACTATTTGCTCAACAAGTCATTTCATCTACTGCAAAAGCAAAACTAGTTTGAGTCTCAGAGACAGTGTTAGAGGGGTACCATCAAACTAAATAAATATTATTCAAAAGACATGCTAGCCTTAAGAACTGAGTTGACTATATGAATATTGTGCGTGACAGCATACTGCAGATATTTAGGCCCTCGGGGAGGTTCATGGCCCTCGCTGGGTCTAATCTTCCCATTCAACACGTTGAGGTCTGTGGTAAGTCAAGGCTGAGTTGAAGTCCTTCGGGATTGTGGCTTGAGGATGCCCTACGGTGGTTTTCATGTTTGGGTTTCTATGCTGGTTGATTTTCCTCCTCATCTTCTTTAGCATGGCTTCAGCCAGTGATTGTTCGAGCTCGGCGGCTTCGTCCCGAGACCTTCCTTGTATGAATTTTCTTATGGTCTGAAGGTCTAGATCAGATCGGCAGTGCAAGTAACTCCTGAGGTTCAACTCCGCAAAGACGACCTCTCGCAGAGCCTCGACCATCAGACCCTTTGCATGGTATCTCTCGAGTTCATGGACGACATTCTCCTCCAGCGATACAAAGCATATCCCTTTATCCGTATCAAACGCTCCCATATACCACGGTGTTGGTGTGTTCTTCCCGACGGAAGAGGAGTAGCCAGTATTGCTTGGCACCTTGTTCTTTGACCACTGTTTCTGAGTTTCCTGGCTCCAGTGTCCCTGCTTCTTGGTCTTCTTCATCTTCTTATCCTTTCCTGGTTGGGGACTCAACTTTGGCAGAAGCTGGTAGAGTCCCTCATCAGCCAAATCCGCAAGGTCACCCACCAGAAGTTTTTGAATCACTTGCTTCCTCTGAAAGGGGGACGCCACTGAAAGAATACCATGCAGTCCTGCACCAGACACAATGTAGAGAGGTGTTCAAGCTTGGCATTGCAAAGGAGGACTGCTAAGGTATAAAGCCTGAGAGGAAGGAAAAATGAAGGACCAACCTTTCTTCTCCATAATTCAGCTTATTAGGAAACATTGGCATGCAGTAAAGAACGCAGCAAGTGGTATCAATGAATTTAGCCTTCATGCAAGGATGTTAGCAAGACTGAAGTCTCCGGTAATGACAGCAAACCCAGACTTCTCTCATAGCAACAAAATGCCTGACATTTAGAAGCAAACTCTGTGGTGCACCAACTCTAAAACCAGGTTTAGAAGGAAAGATTTATGCCAGTTGAAGCATCTAATTTAAAACCCAGCATTTGTTTAGAGGGAGCCTGCAGCAGCAAAGGTCTTTCATTCAGGAAAAAGGTAAAAGTGCATGATCTGAGGCCTTAAGCAGAGACAAAGCCATCTTGAAAGCTCATATTCCTATCAATTCTTTGATAGGAGACCACGGCACTTCTCTTCAAGCATTGCATCAGATGATTTAGCACTTCAGGTTTAGCCCTTCATTAGGCTTCCTGGCCATATCATACACAATCAAACTGCAATCTAGACTCTACTTACCATCTTTGAAGGAAACCAGTACCACTCTGTTATCTGCGAGCTGTGGTTTCCGGTAATTTCCGTGAAGCGGCGCGGTAGCAGACTCTTGGGCATAAGAGGCGTACAGAGCTGTGGCCAATGCCAAAAACTGTAAAGACACAACAGTTACATTATTGGACACAATGTGGACAGCTGAGACTATTGCCTCAGAGTTGCAAGTCACACAAAAAGAGTTAAGGTTTGGCTAGTTAGTGTTTTGCAGTTATGCCATAACTACGTGTACTACATCTATTGACAACCATTCAAAAGTAGCCGTGCATTGTGACAAAATAAACTTTTCTCCAAGCAACATGTGATTCATGTCTGCTGCTTATGGATAGCATAACCCCACATATTATAGACCTTCATGGTCATACTAATAAGCTCATTAGCTTGAAGTGCAGAAAAAGTGTATATTTAATAATAGTTGCTGATTTTATTGTAGGGCTGGACAATAAGACGATAACGATAATTATTGTGATAAAATTTCCTATGATAAAATGATAACAAGAGTTTGATAAATGTTTGATTTAATGTTTATGTGCCAAAAGTGGAACGAAACAGCACAACTCATTTGAGCAGCGCCACACGGACAGTTTATCCGTTCGGGCTCAAAGTTCAAACGGCAGTACAGTGTACACTCCCTCAAAGACTTGGTCATGTGACACTAAACAGCGCTGTGAGATACAGTGTGAAGCACTTGAATTCAGTGAAGAACACAAATGGCTCAGTGATTTAAACTAGTTTAAAGCCAGATGAAACAGTGTTGACAAACGGAGAAACAAATCCACATCGTTTACCATGGATTTACTGTAGTAACACTAACTGGTAAAAACATGGCATTGTAGCAGAAACATGCAATCTTTATATCGAATTTTATAATATTTTTAATGTAGACATGTAATAAATATATTAAATGAGTAATTGAATATAATCACAGTTTATTTGTGATTACATTAGAATGATTACATTTAACAACCTCGTTTATACAACTTTCACTTAGGAGCAAAAATCTCTATTTAAACTTGAAAGAAATAAAGGTTTGAAATCTATCATGATAATTACTGATATCGACTGATATGAAAAATGTTATCGTGACAATTTTTTGGCCATACCGCCCAGCCCTAATTTCTACTAAATCACCTTTTCTTAAAAAGCAAAGCATAACTGTTGACATATAAAGTACCTGTTTTCGTGAAATGGTAACCGGTTTCCTGAACACGGTCCACAGAACACTGGGATAGCAGGGCGGTGTGGTCAGAGAGCCATCATAGCGGTAAAACTCATCCAAATGGGCTGGTAGCAGCGCACGGATATTAAACGCTGGGACCTGTATTTTCTGATCTGTCAGTTCACAGGTTAGCAACAGGTGAGTGTTAGCATATTTGTGCAAATCTCAATCACAGATATTTAAAACTATATGAAAGTAACGTACCTCTGTACTTTATCCCATTCATGTATTTGAAGAATTTGTCGAAAGCAGGGTTGAACTCTCCAATCTAAATGATATAAAACACTGACTCATTAGAAATGAACAGTTATCCTGGGGGAATTTGTTGATGTGAATTTCAAGCACTTATTACGAGAACTTATTACAGGGACAATAAACCTAAAGTGTCGGGAGTTAAATGCCTTGCAGTGATGACTCATTGCTCAGTTCTTGTGGGAATCAAACCAGCAACCTTCCGAGCATCAACCCTGAGCCTTAACCACTGCACCACATCAGTCTCAGTGGTTTGAGGTCTGGACTCACCTCAATGAAAACTCCCAGCACAGCCAGTCCATCATGCTTGTCCACTGCCATTGAGATGTTGGGGTATTTGTCAGAATTGAAGTGTACTACATGCATCTGGATATAACAGAAAAGGCTGGCTTTAATGAGGAATCATAAGTAAATCTATCTATCTATCTATCTATCGGCGCTTTCGTACCGCGTAGTTCTAGGAACTCAGTTCTAGGAACTAGCCAACATGGTGGTTCCTAGAGAACCAATTTCTTGGTTTTCCTGGTTTCGCACCGGCAGCAGGAACTCTGAAGCGGCCAACAGCGACGTCTTTATTTGCGGCATTTACAAACGTCAACAACCGGTAAATGGAGGACACCATGATCAAAGCAGTTTTTGTTGTGCGTCATGGGTTTCGTGATAAAAGAAATGGAATGTAAACGCACAATTTACGCGATTGAAAGAGCATGAAAACCTGACTAAATCTCCTATGACAACTTCCAGTATTATCACTGAGGCTGAGAAAAGAACAAAACGCTGCAGGCAACAGGTAAATGCTGTTATCGCTGTTTTCCATGTTCGTGGAGTAAATATGTTTACATGGCATTTTAAAAATGCCGGGTAGCTGGTGTTTTGTATGCGTTTGGCCGATCAGCATACATTAACATCACTGGTAGTTCCTATAGAACTGTTTTAGACCCTATTCTGAAGTAGGAGCTAATTTAATTCCCCCAAAACGGAGTTCCTACAACCAAATACGTTTCTAGTTCCTCCTGTGCAAACACGCCAAAAAGTGGGAACTTCCGCCAGTAGTTCTAGGAACTATGAAAAGGTTCCTCCGGTGCAAAAGCAACCTTGAATGCCAAGCTCATGACCTGGTGCTGCATCTAAAAAAGAAGACTTTCACAGTGGAATATCTATATATTGCAAAGGGATTTGTCGACTCGTTTGGACATGCTGTTTGATTGGCTAAAGAATTTTATAAGAAAGTCATAAATTATCACAGTGTCTTTTTAGGGCAATTCACAGCATGTGGCCTCTGGTCTCTGGAAGAAGAAGCAACAGACCAATATAAAAGGGCAGAGGTCCGAACTACAGAGCCACAAAGACTATAAATCCTATCTTTGGGAACACATTTAGGTGTGTTCTAGGAACACAAACTATGCAGGCATTTTCCCTGTCCTAAAGTGATAAACAGAGATGGAGTGATTATTATTTAGGACAGCTCAATATACGTTTCTGAACATTGCATCATGCACTGTGGAGTCCCGACTTCAGGTTTCTTTTTAGATCCTCTATAATGTGCTTATGCAATCAAAAGCAGTTTGATCTTGCACTAAAGTGTTCACCGTAATGGACGAGTCTTCGGCTTTGGCGTGTGCATGTACATATTTACTTTACCTCTCCAGCAAACCGTTTGCCATTAACAGTGTGTTCTGATCCAGTCAGCAGATTGGAAGAGCCCCAGTGGAAGTGAAGCTGAGCTGCCGAATATCTGTGAGGGAGGCTGGAGATGTACATATGAGACGGCAAAGACAACTGCACTGTGGGTACAAAAGAAAGAAATCAGAAATTTTACCTTTAAGGGATGATCACATGCAAGACAAAAAAAAAAGTCTATTGTGGTGAATGCATCAATTTTGGGTGAAAAACTTGAACCTGATGCAAAATCTGCATGGTGAAATGCTTCACCAAGTCAAAAGAGACCATTCCAAAGTCTGGGTAAATCTATGGGATTTTTCCTGGGTCAGGCAAACGAATCTAAAATCTGGTCACTGCTACAAGTAATATTACATGCCTCATCAACAAGCCATAAAATGTGCGGTGTCCGCAGCAAAAATGGTGCAAGGAAAGTTTAAAATTTAAGGTTTTTGTTCTTGCACTTGCACCAAAACAATTATGGCTAAGGCCTTTGCATATCGAAACTTACATTTACAAATTCTGCAAGTTTTTCAACCAATAATCCTGCCTAACGTTTTCCAAACAAAGTCTGAAATGGCTCTGAAACCCCAAACATAGTGGTACACTGTCAGGGAACCTCATCAGTATTCATCCTCGTGGCAGGACCTCTGTGGCAGAAATGCACACTTGCTGTAGTTAACTATACATTTCCCTCTCTTTCAGACCAGACATAGCTCTTTGGAGTGAGAGTGGACAAAATAAAAGAGTGTCTTAAGTAAACAATCACAGTCAAGAAATGGTAGATGGAACAACTTCAGTCTGTTTAATGCACTTTTGACCAAAAATATAGCCGAAAATACCCATTACCTAGAAAAGTAGCACTTGCGATGTTGTTTAAGACGTTGCCTCGAATCACAACTTCGCCATATTTTCCAGACTAAAATACAAACAGGTTTGTTTTATCATAATAAGCGGGTGATTACGGGAAATTGCTATGGCAGACATACAAAATAGATCCTTCTATCATTTTCTCCACGTTGACCTAGAAATTAAGCTTGAGAAGAAAGACTATTTTACCTTTATGTGTGACGCACGGTCTCATTAGTTTAACAACCACAAATCCTTTAATCTATTGTAGTGAAAGAAAGGTCTATGTTTTCGCTCAGACATTACAATATGAAATGTAATATCTAAAAATGTACGTTTAAAAGGTACGTAATGTGACAATAGTTATTAGTCGTCTTTAAAGGAAAACGCCACCGTTTTTCCATATTCCAATATGTTCTTCCCTCAACTTAGACGAGTTGATACATACCTCTCCCGTCTCAGTGCGTGCACTTAATCGCTCTAGCGCGCGGCGCCACTATGCTAGCATTTAGCTTAGCACCATTCATTCCTTAGGATCCAAACAGGGATGAATTTAGAAGCCACCAAACACTTCCATGTTTTCCCCATTTAAAGACGGTTACATGAGTAGTTACACGAGTATGTATGGTGGCACAAAATAAAACGTTGCGATTTTCTAAGCGGATAAAAAATGATAACTATAAATGTATGGCGGAAGAGCACTTCGACCTCGGCACAGTAATATCATCACTCCTGAAAACTCCCTCTCCATCAACAGAACCAACGTGACTTTCACTTCTACCTGTGTGGAGGGGAGTTTTCAGGAGCGTCAGCTCTGCCGAATCAAAGTGCTCTTCCGCCCATACGGTATAGTTATCATTTTTTATCGGCCCAAGAAATTTTGTGTCACCATACTTACTCGTGTAACTACTCATGTAACCGTCTTTAAATAGGGAAAACATGGAAGTGTTTGGTGGCTTCTAAATTCATCCCTCTTTGGATCCTAAGGAATGAATGGTGCTAAGCTAAACGCTAGCATAGTGGCGCCGCGCGCTAGAGCGATTAAGTGCACGCACTGAGACGGGAGAGGTATGTATCAACTCGTCTAAGTTGAGGGAAGTACATATTGGAATATGGAAAAACGTGGCATTTTCCTTTAAAAAACAAAATGCTCTATAATCAAACTCCACCAACCAGAGTGTCCGTTGTTGCTGAGAGTGAGCTGGTCACTGGTCGACAGGTTGTAGTTCTGGACCTGGATGGGCGGCAGGTTTGGATCGTATCTCAGCAGCTGTGTTTGGAAGTCAATGGGCGACTGGAATGCTCCTCCGCAAAATGGGTAGTTGCTGGACCAGTTGTGTTCTCCGTCAGGTCCTGAAAGCAAAAGTCAAAAAAGCTGTGGTTACTGAAGTGACCGTTTCTTATCTGGCGGTGTACGTTTGAACATTTGATGTGGCCAGAATTGGATTGCATTAAAGTTTTGCTAAGACACAGGCTAAGGTCAGCGGTCACAGAACACTGCCTTACAAAATGAACACCCTTCATGAATACCACACCCAACAATAAAAGACAATGTTTTGCTTTGGGGGAGGCTTCGAAGTCATTCCAACAGAGTATAAATTTGTCTAAGAGACATTTATGGTGCATTGTAGAGAAGAGGGTACAGAAAAGGTCATTTTTTGAATAATATGACAAAGTTTCTAATTGAAATAATAAATTCTAGGCTTTTTCAATGCAAGTATCATTGTTTTCTGCTACTGAAACAGTGGCAGTAAAAGTGGTTTGCTGTCGCTGTGGGCTTAAAGCATCACATTAAGGGCTTGTGTATTCTTCGTCAATGATGATCATGGTTTTGTGGGCAGCTTTTGTTTTCTGGACTGCCGTAACTGTGAGACTTCAACACAGTGTTTCTTTTAGTAACTTAACATGTTCCTCCCTTGTGGTCGTAATTACTCACTGCTCAGTTCATTTCTAATCTGGACTAGCCTCTCCATCATAATCACATCAGATGCCTGTGGCCGGCCCTAAGAGGGTCATAACCCTAAATCATAACTGCTATGTAGTCATAATGAGAAGACCTCTACAGTAAAACATCTGCAGCTCTCTGGTCTGGATGTGTTGGACATTAACACACTGTTGGTACTGCTGGAAGCTGAGGTCATGCAGCTATTTGCAACAAAAGCCTTAAATTAAAGGGTTAGTTCACCCAAAAATGAAAATTCTGTCATTAATTACTCACCCTCATGTCGTTCCAAACCTGTAAGACCTTAGTTTATTTTTGGAACACAAATTAAGATATTTTTGATTAAATCCAAGAGATTTCTGACCCTGCATAGACAGCAACGCCACTGACACGTTCAAGACCCAGAAAGGTAGTAAAGACATCTTTAAAATAGTCCATGTGACATCAGTGGTTCAACTGTAATATTATGAAGCTACGAGATTATTTTTGTGCGCAAAGAAAACAAACTTTATGCAACAATTTCTTCTCTTCCGTGTTAGTCTTCAATGTGCTTTCATGAAAGTACCATGACATGTCATATGGACTATTTTAACAATGTCCTTACTACCTTTCTGGGCCTTGAACCTTTCAGTTGAGTTGCTGTCTATGCAGGGTCAGAAAGCTCTTGGATTTCATCAAAAATATCTTAATTTGTGTGCCGAAGATGAACGAAGGTCTTAAGGGTGAGTAATTAATGACAAAATTTTCATTTTTGGGTGAACTATTCCTTAAAAATAACCCTTAGTGGTATTGCCCTTTATTCATTAAATAAAATGTAATTAATTTTAAATAATTAAATTAAATACATTTAAATAGTATTATCTAAATAATTAATTTGAATATTTTACATAATTAAATTAGATAAATTCTAAATAATTCAATAAATTCTAATTAAATTAAAAAAATGAAATATTGGGTTTGTCGCAACTAGGACTTGTCATTTTTGATCAGTTCAGCGTGTCCTTGCTTGATAAAAGTTTGAATTTATTTAAAAAAGTGTAACAGTCCCCAAATTTTTTCTATTTTTAATAAATCATTTTAATATATTAAAAATGCCAGAGACACAAAGTCTTAGTTTTCAACCAGTTGTGCTTGAGGTGTAGACTTATTGATATTTATTTACACATGATGTGGAATCATCTATACTCTGGAAAATTTTCTGTGTCCAAATTGTCTGAATCCAAATCTGAGTGCGAGTCCAAGTACCCCAACTCTAGTTGCTAGGGTGTTCTGGATGGTTGTTAGGCAATTCCTTACTGACTCAAATCAAAAGAGCTTCGTCCGCAATCTTTATGCTCAACGAGCCACATGATTTAAAGTATCATTCATGTCTGTCTGAGATAAATTATGCTATGATAATAATCTCATCTAACTTTGTTGAGCATTTGTGCATCTGGTCTCATCTTAGACCTCAGGCAGAGAAGTGTTTGATGTCATTATGTCCCTGTACGTGATTGAAAACGGCCTTGACTCAGCGGAATTCATTCAGACTCAGAATGTCAAGAGCTCTCAGTGTTAGCCGGCACAAAGGACAACACTCATCTGAGCTGTGTCTGATGGGCATGATAACATCTACACAACGGCACAAGCACTGCAGTGTTTCTCGTTGAACTATTCATCATGGTATTTCAAACAGTGGTCAGTTGGACACTCAATTGTCACATTGTCCGCATCTCAAAATATATACATTAACATTTTAATGAGCAAAAAATTCCTATAGACTTACCACCCAGAACACTTTAGCATCATATTTCTGACTTCTGCATGAGTACCACTCATGTTTCTTCAGAAAATGCAAAGATCTAGTTTTAGCAGAAACTAAACTTAGCAATTTGCTTAATGAGGGTGGTTGGTTTGATAATAACATCGTCTAAAATTTTTAGTCTACGAGCCTAAATACAGCACATTACAGTTTAGTCTGACTTTGTAGGCACTATAAATTTGCATGCAGAAGTGAAAATTATTTCACAAGTTTAACTGAAGGGACAGAAGAGATTCAGCTTGTAAATTGTAATGTGCCACACACAAAGACAGAATAATATTATGCATTGTTCTTTCCTAAGTATAGGGAGCTATGAAATTTCACAGCCAAGCAATTAGACGTACAATCTCTTCCCAAAATAAAGCCATTATAACAGCTATGTTTTGCAGTCGAGGTCCCTTGAGTTGCCTTATATCTTCAAACCAGCCATAAAATAAATCAAAACAAGATGTGTAACGTAAAGCATGTAATTTAATTCTGTGTTACTCAGTGAACCTGCAATAATTCATCAAGGTCTCCTTGCAAAGCCGGTGAGAACACGTGAGTGACAGCGGCACGAGGAGAGAGCTGGTTGGGCAAAGTAACAGGAATGACATGAGAGACATGGTGAGAATCATTTCAGAGCCATGAGGGCCAAAAGGGGTCAAAGCGAGGTCATCTTTGCACCACGAGATCCCATTTTTCAGGAGCACCATGTTCTTTGCCAGAGGGTCTCCATGACCATGTGCACACTGGTATGGCATACAGTGATTGTTAGAGATAACGGTGAAAAAGCCTGCCCAGGAATAGTCTTGACTCATGAGGATGGTAACCAGAAGCCTGTTTGGTTCCCTAGGTGCAGGCAATAGAGCAGAACACTGCGACAGCGGCCGTGATTAAGCATGTTTATTTTAAAGCTCTTCAGCGTGTAAAGAGCACGTTTTGCTGGTCTCTGTAGCAGATGACTGGATGAACTTTTCTACTGAGGTGAAAATGACTCCATCTGTTCATTATAAGAGAAGGCATTACAACCTAATTACTTACAGTTAGGTGATAACCTAAGCTAAAAGTTTCACGATTCCTCCATCTTGCATTTGATGGGCCGAAATGAAAATGATCAACATTTTATATACATTTTTAGTCAACATTTTGATTTAAAGGAGTCTTTGATTGCGTCTCTCAGTAGTGAAAATGGCGTAAGATTTGGTTCGATTAATTTCAGGGTATCAGTTTGAGTTGTTTGTTGAATCAAATGAATCAAATCAAAATGATTCAATGATTCCTTTGTTTCATTAAATCTGCTTACAGAACTGCTTACAGAAGTCTCTCTGTGTGGCATTTTTAATATATTAAAATGTTTTAGCAAAAACTACTCAAAAGTTTGGGGTCAGTAATATATATTTTTTAAATGTTTTATGTTTTAACATTAAAAATAATAAGAAATGTTTCTTGAACACAAAATCAGCATATTAGAATGATTTCTGAAGGATCATGTGACACTGAAGACTGAGCTTTGCATCAGCTTGTCATCACAAGAATAAATTACATTTTAAAAATATTAAAATAGAAAAGAGTTATTTTAAATTGTAATAATATTTCACAATATTACTGGTTTTACTGTATTTTTTATCAAATAAATGCAGCCTTGGTGAGCATAAGACACTTCTTTCAAAAATGTTTTAAAAAATGTTACTAACCCAAAAGTATGCAGGAAAATATTGCTGTTTATATTGATACATTGGTGCATAAATATATAACTCTGTTCATTTAGTGTGGAAAGCCATTCTTATATTAAACATTTCAAATTGAAACAGTGGTTGTTTGATTTAAATGAAATAATAATAATAATAATAATAAAATCTACTTACCATCATACGACCATTTTGCCCCTGAAAAAGAGACAGAAACAAATATTAAATGCTTTCAAAGTTCTTAAGGTATCACTCAGTTCAAGATAATGCATTCCACTGCAGCACAGCTGAACTCCATACTGGCTGCAACCTGCTGCTCTGGTCACTGCTGGCTACTCTCAGTCAATCTGACTGACAGGCTGAGCCAGACTCTTGCTGGTCTTTCCCAGAGATTTCTGGTTGACAATGAGATTCCCCTGGAGCATGTATAATCCATTACTGCTTAAAATGCTAAAGAGCAAGTCATTGGAAATCAAGGCATTCCTCTAATTTAAATTGATGTTGACATGGTCTACGAAATGCAGAGCATTTTTGCACAACTATTTTTAAGGCACCATGCATTAATGGAAATTTTTCCCAAATGACACAGAAAATGATGATATTTTCTCAATTTGAGATTTAGAGTCCAAACAGGAAGCCGCAAAAATTGCCCTGAGAAATTTGGTCATCGCTTTAATTCACAAAAGTTAATCTACCTTGATATTGTAGGACCACAGGTTTTTCCTGAACTGACCCTTTGGGGAAGATCTACAGACAAGATATTAACAGCGCAGTTAAGTCGGCACCAGAGCGCTAATTTGGTGTGACGAATGTTTCACCTGTGGTTTTCAATACACTGAGGTCATTCGAGGTCATCTGTCAGATCTGCAGACACAGCCTTACTAATTCAAAGCATTTTGGGGGTTTGTAAATTCATAATTACACATTATGATTTTACATGTTCTTACTTTACTCCCAAGGTTGTTCATTTATGGAAACAGCATTCACCCACTCATTATGTTAACAACTTAAATGAACTTCCAAGAATCTATATTTAATGTTCAATTTTCTTCCAAATTACTGCTTCTGCACCAATATGAGACCATACTGTCCATTTAAAGTGATGCAAAATGTTTTTACAAAAGGTTTTCACTGAGTACTTTCAAAAAATAAAAACATTCACAAATACGCATCAGAAATGAATTTTCTGAAAGTGTTTTAAAAGAAAGTAACAGAAATAAGTGTGTTAGGCTATGCAGTAGCAAATGTCACATCTATAATTCATTATTCACCAACAAAAACTATAAAATAAGATAACCTGTAAGTAAACATTTCACATTATGTTGAACATACCATTAATACCTCACATTTCCTTTATTTCTTTATACGTAGGCTACCATTTTTTAATGCACATGCAGTACTGACCTGTTACGTGATAGGTTATCATGTTTCTGACCAATCAACGGAAGTTAGCCTATTATAACGTGAGTTTTGCAAGACTTACCTGTGGACGCGAAGGGACACGCGATCAAGATGATGAATATAAGTGTAAGCGTCATTGCAGAGAGGTAGCGGCTGCTTCTCAAGTGCCCTCAGAAGTGGTCTCAGAAGAGAGAAACGTTGACATAGCTGTCGGAACCGTCTCTTATATCAAGTATGCTGCGCTCGGGAGTTAAACAAACTGACGTCACGGCGATGACAGAGCAGCGCCTCAGAATATCTGTCGCTCGTTTACAATGAGTGACTTCATACAAATCTGCGGCTGTGCCTCCAGCTGGTGTGCTGCCTAGCCAGACAGCATTTTGGAGCATCAGAGGAGCACAGCTTTGTCTTAACTCTGATAAATAGCTATTAGCCACACGTTCTCAAACCGATCATTTTAAAACTCCGCAAACAAGGTACAATAGAGCGTCATCTGATATGAGAAAAATTACAGCTTATATGACAGTGATTATATCTCCATATTGCAGCATTTGCTCGGTGTTTACTGTGCCCGCAAATAACATACTGCGTTATTATAGGTGTCTACCCTATGTAGGCTATATTGTGTGCATCGTGTTTACTGTGCAACTGTATAGGCTACATTGTCTTTGACTGGTTTGCTGCTATTGCAACATAATTTATCTTCTATCTATCAAGATGCGCACGAAACGCCGCTCAGCCAATCAAATTCGAGGACCGGAATTAATTGCAAGCCTACATCATCATAATCATCATTATTATTATTATTAGTAGTAGTAGTAGTGTTGTTATATTATTATTATTATTATTATTATGACAAGCCTATAGATATACAGAAGTGCAACAATAATTTAGTTTATACACGAACAATAATTTAAATTAATACTTCCTAATACATAACTGAGTAAACACTGAACTGAACTAATGCTGGGTTAAAGTCAGTAGATAAATATAGATAGATAAATATGTATGTATGTATGTATGTCTGTATATATATATATATATATATATGTGTGTGTGTGTGTGTGTGTGTGTGTGTGAAGTTGAAGTTATTTTTGACCTATTTTTGACACACATTGACCTTTTGTGTCAACATGCCCCTATATAGCCGAAGTTCAAATGAGGAGAATCTCTAAGTAATTTACCATCTGAGCCACTCAATATATTAAACATTTTTAATAGCCTACTTATATACAGTGTTGGGCAATAACTAGTTACAGTAATAATATTACTTTTTGCAGTAACTAGAAGTGTAACTAATTACTAATAAGGTTTCAGTAATAATATTACAATTACTGCCCATAAAACAGCTCGTTACTTAGTTACTTTCGATGTCTCAACCCCTACTGACTTGAAATTCAAAAATCCAATAATTCCTAGATTTATTTTCATAATTTTCACAACTCATGAATACATGAAGTCACCAGAGCAGCAGGCAAGCTTGGAATATGAAAAAGCTTACATTTAGCGGATGGACTTATAGCCAATAGGCCTACATTAATTTTGTCAGGAGAAAAGATGATCTGAACAATGATTTTTAAGTTGTGGCATTATGGAAGTTGTGGCATTACTGTACTCTGCTATTACATGGCTTGCCCACCACATCCCTCTGATCACGATATAGATTGTATAAAATCCATCATGGAATATAATTGTATATGGCTTACAGAAAAATTAGAGCTACAATTAGTTTCAAGCTACACATGACAATTAATTAGATTAATACTACACTTTTACTTAAACGTTACTATTAATCACCACAGAGTGTTTGTAATAACTTCTGACTGTGATCCAATGTGGATTTTGGTCAAATGATGAGGCAGAAATATATTGTTAGTAACTTTTTAGAAGAATTTTATAGGGAAGATATGCATTTACAACTTATGTGGAGCGTGAAGAAAAAGTAATGTAACTAGTAGTGTAACTAATATCTGTTGTCAGAAAGTAATACGTAAAGTAATAATATTACTTTTGAAAGGAGTAACTAATGAGTAATATATTACATTTTATGAGTAACTCGTCCAACACTGCTTATATACATGATGGGACTGAAGAGTAACAGTGTTAAACTAGATAGTAAAGTTTGGATACAAACTTTAAGTTGGCTTGAAAAAGCCTAGCCAGAAAGTTTGTGAAAGTTTTAAAAGATTAAAGTTTGAAGGTTTTCAGTTTGAAGTAGTTTGAAATACGTAAAATAGTTTTAAAGATTACAGTTTGAATGTTTTAAAGGCAATACAGTCTATCAGAAGAACAGACACAGAAAAACAGATCGCTGGGGTACCTGGGGTGGCTTCTAGGTGGCTGTTGTGCGTTTTCAGGTTACCTGCAGTTGTTAGGTGCTGCTCATGCAGTTGCTAGGGTATTCTGGGGTGGTTAGGTGCTGCTAGGCGGTTGATATGGTAACCGTGGTGGTTCACATATGTTGTTTATGCTGCTAAGGTACCACAAAATGTTGTTGAAAACTTGGGGTGGTTGCTAGGCGTTACAGGCGGCTGCTGCTGCTGCACCCAGGTGCCGTTAGTACTGTGGTGGTCGTTCTGGCGGTGTTGCGCCACGTGGTTGCTGCTGGGTACCAGGGTGGCTGCCGCTGGGCGCACCTGGTGGTTGCTAGGGTACTTGGGGTGGTTGCTATAAAGTTGATATGGCAACCATAACGGTCGCTAAAGCCGCTACGTACAAGGCGTCTGGTGTGGGTGGCTGCTAGGTACTTGTGGTGGCTGTTGGGTCACGCCTGGCGCGAGTAAAACTGTCAGGTACCCAGGTGGCTGTTTAACGTACCTGGTGGTTGCTAAGGTATCGTCGTGGTTGTTAATGACGTCCGGTTACCTGGCGTGGCAAGAACGAAATACCGGGGCGGTCAGCCAGGGCAGGCCAGAAGCGGCTGCTGCTGCGGTCCCAAGATGGTGGTCACCTACAGAACACATGTGGTTGCTGCTGGTACCCAGGGTGGTTGCTGCTGTGCTGCTAGGCGAGCCGCTGTCGCACCTGGGGCGGCCGCTGGTGGCGCCTGGGGGCGGTTGCTCAACGCCGCGCTGGTACGGCTGCTATGGCAACCAGGCGGTTGCCATGGCGTTGCCAGGGTACCTGGGGTGGCTGCCGCCGGGTTACTGGCTGCCGCTGGCGGTCCGGTAATACTGGTTGACAACGCTGCTGGTCGCTTAAGGCGTACCCAGGGTGGTTGCCAGGGTATTTGGGGTGGCTGCTGTTGCAGCCGCATGTGGTTGCTGGAAGGCACCATGGGTGGCCGTTGTGGCACTTGGGGTGGTTGCCAAGGTGTTGCTATGTGGTCGCTGGCTGGCACCAGGTGGTGGTCATTAAGGTGTTGTTAGGCTGCCGCTAAGGCACTGGGGCGGTCTGCTATGTTGGCACGTGGCCGTTGGTATACCCGTGGGTGGCTGTTGTGGCTGCCACAGGTGGCCGCCAAGGCACCTGGGCATGCTGGCGTTGCCATAGGAACCAACACGCCGTTGGCAGGCGTGCTGTTGGCGCATGTTAGAACCGGTGGTTGCTATTAAAATCGCTCATGCTGAGCGCTGCTATGTATTGTTAGGCAATCTGGGGTGGTTACGCGTTGCTAAGGTAATATTAGGTGTTGGGTTAGGTGGTTGCTATGGTACCTGGTAGGTTGCTGGCGTGTTACTATGATGTTTTTAAAGATAATTAGCTAATTACTAAGATGTCTTTAAGATGTTACCAAAGATGATTAAAGAGTTACTAAGATTATCCTAAGACGATTGGCATGTTACTGCAAATATGATGCTAAGATGTTTCATGGTGATGTTTAACATGATTGCCATGTCAATTAGCATAAATTGTTACATTGATCGATGTTACTAGTATGTTTTTAGCATGATTAAGATGTTACTTGTATGTTCTTAAAGATTATTAAGATAAGTTACTAAGATTTTACTAGCATGATTGCCAGTTACCAAGATTATGTTTCGCATTGCTTCAAAGCGATGATTAAAGAAGTTACTAAAGATAAGAACAAGATGATTATTAAAGACAAGATGATGTTAAGATGTTTTAAGCAATATGATTAAGATGTTACTAAGATGTTGCTAAGATGATTAAGAAGTTACTGAAGATGATGTTAAGATGTTTCAAGATGATTAAGATGTTATTAAGATGTTGCTAAGATGATTAAGAAGTTACCAAGATGATGTTGAAGATGTTTCAAGCATGATTAAGAAGTTATTAAGATGTTGTGCCAAGATGATTAAGAAGTGTTCACAAGATAAGAACAAGATGATTAAAGAAGTTACTGTGCTACATGATGCTAAGATGTTTTAAGTATGATTATCATATTACCAAGATGTTGCTACAAAGATGACGAAGCAAGTTACTAGCATGAGTTAGCATGTTGCTAGCATGATTAGCATGTTATTGGCATGTTGCTAGCATGATTAGCGTGTTTCTCATATATATATATATGTCTATGGTGTTTCTAGCATGATTAGCATGTTACTAGCATGTTGCTAGCATGCTTTAGATAGATTAGAAATAGTATTAGATAGAGTGGAAGCTTAAATGAGTTTGAATGGGTTAGAAATAGTACATAGAAGGGAAACTTAATGGAGTCTAATGGGCTTCAGTGTGTTTATATTTGAATGTTTGTCAGCTGGAGCTTGCAAGGTCTTGGCTCATTTGAACATTCCGTCAATGTAAGTCTTTGGGACTTTTTTTTTATTTTTAATCTTCATTTTTAAGAAAACCGTAAGTCGGATCAGTCTAAAGAGATATAGCAACTCGAGTCAGAACAGTCTGAACAGCTGGGCTGAGTTTGGTGGTTCCAGCTTGAAAGCTCTAGGAGGAGTAGCGTTCAGAAATTTAGTCTAAGAAGAATAATAATAATAAGAAGAAGAAGCTTAAGTAGAATATCAGTAAGTTGGCTTTTTCAAGCCAACTTAATTATGTTTTAATGTACGTTCTAGGGCTGGCCAATGCTGAAACCTGAATCTCCATGCACATCATTTGTGGGGCCTCTTACTGGCACCGTACTGGATACTATTTTCATCTGCAACCTGTGAAGAATTCTCCTATAGTGAGGTGCACAAAATGGTCATTATATTATATTATTTTATATGTCTTCTGCTATATCTATACACTTTGCATTGAATTTGTTTATAATTCTGTGCTAGACCAATGCTAATTGTGTTTAAAGGAATAGTTCAAACAAAAATTGTACTCACCCTCAGGCCATTAAGATGTATATGAGTTTGTTTCTTCATTGGAATGGATTAGAAGAAATGTACATCACTTACTTATCATTGGATCCTCTGCAGTGAATGGGTGCCGTCAGAATGAGAGTCCAAATGGCTGATAAAAACCACAACAATCCACAAGTAATCCACATGACAAAACATCTTAATAATGGATTTGTTTCTTACAAACACGCAGCTTTTCACTTCAAAAGATGTCAACTGATGGAATGTGGATTACTTGTGGATTATTGTAATGTTTTTATCAGCTGTTTGGACTCTCATTCTGACGGCACCCATTCACTGCAGAGGATCTACTGATGAGCAAGTGATGTAATGATAAATTTCTCCAAATCTGTTCTGATGAAGAAACAAACTCCTCTACATCTTAGATGGCCTGAGGATGAGTAACTTTTCAGCAATTTTTTGGGATTAAATATGCCATTTTAATGATACTGTTTGTGAAGAAATAATGCCGAATAATAAAGATTTATTTTACTGTTGTCTCTTCGCATAACAGTCTCTGTTAATCAAGTTTTTTGTAACAATCATATACTGTGAATCTACAGTAACATAAGTCTGTTGTATTTGTGTCTTTTTTCTGTCAGAATACAGGTAACGTAAAAGTTTATTGCTTAAAATTCCAATTCAAATTCCTAAATGAATTGAGGTAGCAAACAGAATGCAGGAATCCAATTCAAATTTGAATGTAGGAAGTAGAATTAAAATGAACTAGAGTTCAAAGAAATTCATTTATGGTAAGGTTGTTTTTAATTAGAAAGAAAGACTCATCAAGACAGATGTTGAATTATGGCATTTAGCAACTGAATGTTTGCATTTAAGTTGCAAATTTACTTGGACTTGCGGATGTACATCTTTTCCAAAATAACTATTTCTAAGTAAAGATTGGAAACAGTACAAAAAAGTGAATGAAACCATTGACTGATGATTTTGTTGGCCACAATTAATCACCAGTTGCCCAAGTGCAAAATTCTATAGGAAACCGTTAACATAGAGAAGCTTTTCACCAAATTTGAGAGATTTAGTGAGAGTTCATTTTGATGTGAGAGACTTCTTGTGATATGTATAGATGGGCTTCACTTCATTTGTCTATGGCTGGGAAATTCAATGTATTAAACAACATTTTTAATAAAAAATATTTAATAAAAATATTTTTAAATATTAAAATATATGTAATAAAAATATTTCCTGCAGACGCTCCCTTTTGAAGTTCCTCTTTCTTTAAACAATTTGACAGAATATGCTAGACTTTTATTCGGAATGGTAAACAACCGCGAATACATTCTCAGCTTTTCAGGTATTTACAGCTTTGGCATTTACTTGATGTCTTGATGAGAAAACTTTAACAGCACTAATGGAAAAAAGATCCATATTTGATATTAGAAGATGATGAATGGTATGTATATAATTTAAAAACTTTGAAAACTGTAAAATCCTGTTAGTTTTACATTAATAATTCTGTAAAATACAACAAACTGTAAATTTAAGTTGCAATTTACAAAACAATTTTAAACCAGTAAATCCAACCGTCATTTTCTGCTGAATTAGCATAACCACGCTGCTACCAGAATCTGTTTTGATCCTTTAACATATACTGACAACCACCATAATAACACAGGTGGTAAAGAGAAAGACACATGGAGAATCCAAGTTCATCATAAGCTTTTCCACAAGCTGAGGTAAATCCTGATATATAGAAGGTGAACAGTGTCATTGTTACATGTCTGAGTTTTTCCCCTGTGACCTAGTTTTCCCCGTTCTGTTTAATTAGTCATTGTGTTCACCTGTCGGCCCTCGTTATCTGCCCTTTATTAGTTCCTGTCCT
>JAFVLL020000146.1:0-35736 GCA_021397915.2 Tor tambroides
ACGGCTCTGTGTATTAAATGCCGCTCCATTTGAAAACAGGTGATGGAGATTTACCGCTAATCAAGGAACCGGCTTTACTGACGAGATGCGCGTGCCTATCGCATGAGATATATCGCCCAGCCCTAGCTTCAGAGGATAAGTCCCATATTGAACGGATAACTCTAATGAGTCTGTTCTTTTTAGCGAATCAAACACATTCCGAACAATCGGTGTTGTCCAATTCCTGAGTGAATGATTGTAATGAGTCTGTTCCTTTTAGTGACTCAAACAATATCCAAACAATGTGTAGTCCAATTCCTGAATGAATAATTCCATTGAGTCTAATGATTCTTTCTAGTAAGCAAACACATACAGTGCAACTAGTGTAATCTAATTCCTGAACAGATGACTTTAAAGAGACGGTTCTTTTGAGTAAATCAAACGTGCTACATAACCACGTGTATCCTGATTCTCGAACAAATGGCTCTGAGTTTGTTCTTTTTAGTGAATCAAACACATTCCAAACAATCAGTGTAGTCCAAGTCCTGAATGAATGATTCTAATGTGTCAGTTCTTTTGAGTGAATCAAACACATGCAGCACAATCAGTGTAGTCTGACTGCTGAACAAATGGCTCTAATGAGTCGGTTCTTTTAAGTAAATCAGACACATTTAATATAACCAAAAGTAGCCTGATTCCTGAACAAATGACTCAGAGTCTTTTTAGTGAATCAAACACATTCCACACAATCAGTGTAGTCCGATTCCTGTCAGTTCTTTTCAAACGTAAGTAGCACAAGACTGAATGATTTTTTTGGTGAATCAAACACATACATTCATCACTTCACTTCATTTTTTTTTACAGTTTGCTTAGCGTCACTAAATATTTTTGTGACATTTATGATATAGAACGTATGTGAATCTGCTCTTTTTAAGGTGTTTCTAACCCATGATTATAACATGAACATTTCCAGTCATCTTGGCGACGTATGTGTGCTTCCTCAGGCTGGAAAAATAACTACTTTCATTGTCTAATAACCAGTCATTATTGTTATGTCGTCGTCTTACTGGAGTGAGGAATATGGCAGCATTCCACCTTAACACCATTTAAGAATCTTTTTACTTCACTAAAACAAACTAAAACATCTTTTCATTTATCTCAGGATCTACAGATGAGGTATACTGTCTGGCCAATGTCAGCCATGAGGGAGACAGAACTATGAGGTGAAAATTATGAAAAAGGAAAGCGGATATCAGTAATAAAGTCAAGTATGGAGAGGCACGCCAGCTATGTGTCCCCTGTGAAGTGTCCATCTAAGCTGAGGAGAAACGTATTCGTTCAACACACAGATGAGCTATGGCATGTATATACTCACATGCACCCCTGCCTTATGTAGCACATATCTTAAATTCCTGTTCTCAGGCTGACATAACTAAACCACACAGACAATATACAGAGAAAACATGAAATGCGTGAAAACCTGGGAATTAAACTTGGAAATGAACAATTTTTTTTAAAATAAAATTTAGAAAACTTTTAAATATAAAACAGACATAAAAAGAACAAGAAAAGACTTCAAGGTCACTGAAATTTACAAATGTTCAGATGATCTCAAGGTGCTAAACAAGCTCTTTAGATCATTTTCAGTGCTGGAGAACATGATTATCAGGTTTTACACAAACTCATGGAGTTTATGTCAACCTGAATGCTGCTGTGATTAAAGAAAAAGGGGTCAAACCAAATAGAGACATTCTCAAACTTACATTCATTTTTCAGTTCAACTTTTCACTCAAATCATGTTAAAAAAACTATTCAGTTAGACAAATGGAAATTTATTTATATATCACCTTTTAAAGAGTGATTTACAAAAAACAAATGTCATACCTAAAACAGAACTACAAGAATAAGAAAATAAAATGCATGAAACATGGTACATTATTCCCGACATCTTATTCTAGTTTGCCCTTATACTTCTTTCAAATATTTTTAAATGTTGTATTTTTTCATATATCTATTTTAATCATTTTTTATGAAATAGAATCTTAATTGCCAATTATCTGAATTCTTTTGAGCTCATTTCATTATCCGAACTCCAACCATTTTCACCCCACTATATACGCATGCAGATGTACACACAATAACCGAACATAACAAAAGCAATCTGTGTTTATCATATAGTGATTACCTCAACAGTGGTGGAAGGCTGTGAGCACTCTGCAGAAATCAGTTTACTCAACATAGCGGGAGATTTTTAATTATAGACATTTGGTCCTGTCCGTATGTTACTATTCTCATCTACTAAGATCAAATGCTATGTTTAATACCCTCCACACTAGCGTCTTCACATTACCTCCTTCGTTTGGGGGGGAATTTTAACCCAACAGGGAGGAAGTCCACCATTTGGGCCAGCGGCTGCGTAGTGGTGGGATCAACAGGAAGGCATGCGACTTAATTCATTTTAGGCCCTGAACTCAGCATGCCAGCCAGTGAGAACCAGGCCGAGAGCAGGAAAAGAGATGGAGGCCTTCTCTCAGGGGGTCCCCTGGATGCCCGGGGGCCCATTTCAGCACAGTCGACTTTAAAACAGAGGAAGGAGGCAAATAAATAAAGCCTCGGTGCTGAAACCTCCTCGAGATTTCTGTGCAATTACGACAGAGCTTGAATGCGCACCAGAGAACAATTAACAACTTCTTTCCCTCCGTCCACTGACAAGCCAGCGGTTAGACATTCCACGGGCCCTGAAAGGCTGATTTTTCATTGTGACAGCGGCACACTGTACCACTAGTCCAATTAAAGCCGAGGTGTAATTCAATACAGCTCTTATACACACTACACCCCAAATCAGACGAGATGTGTTAGTGGGTATGGGCAGGAAAGTGAGGAACGTGTGTGTGTGAGGTTGTTTGCCGTGCGAGTAAAACCAAATGTTCATAAAAATAAAAGGATTGGAGGGTATGGAAATGACAGCGAGTGCAAACCATGTATAACCCAACTCCACAATGTGACTAATAATATCCTGCTGTAATGAGCCGCGAACACGTGCGAATAATGATTTGAGTGACGGGATCCACAGAATGGCTGACGGTCCAGTTGACTCTTGATTTGGATCTGATATCCACACAATGGCAATTAGTGGGATGGATGTGTGGAGGCTGGCATGCTAAATATAGAAAACACAATCCAACCGACAGCAAATGTGCATGAGATAATCTGACCAATGGCACAAAGGCTCGCAAAGCCTATCAGTTTTCAGCTGTATCAGTCTCCAGGGGTCTCCACCATGCAAGCGGAGCTCTGACTGGCTTTATCACAGAGTTACGAGCTCCAGTTACGACATGGGTCAGAGGTCAACAGTCAGCCATTGACTAGTAATGGTGGGCTTGGACCAGCTCAATGCCCGCAGTGCAGTACATCACAGGCACGGCAAACAGGAACACAGAAACAAGTTTTACATGTTTATTGCAGCACCTCCATAGTAAGAATAAGACACTAGCTGACTGCTTTAGAAGACTAGTTTGTTTCAAGACCTAGTTAAAGAAGATTTATAAGCTCTTAGGGTGATGAGGGTGTTTAAGTGCCTCATACTATATGCTTTGGTCTTCTAAACTCAAGAGGACTTTGAGAATCTTTGTTCTTCTAAACAACAAACAAACATATGCTACATGCAGTTTGTGGAGAATTCTTATTAGGGTGCTTCCTACTATTAGTACAGCTCATACTTCAAGATTTTAACAACTTAGCCTTATTTTTTTAAAAACCTTTTGACATTAAAATGAGAGTTTAGTGGATTTTAGTTTATGTCTATTAACTTTGCCATCTACACTTCCAGTCAAATTTGGGGTTGGCTTTAAATGCTTTTGAAAGAAGTCTTATGCTCACTAAGACTGTATTAATTAAAACAAATAAATAAAATAAAAACAGTAATATTGTGAAATATTATTACAAATTAAACTAACAGTTTCTATGGTAATATATTTTAAAATGTAATTTATTCCAGTGATGCAAAGCTGAATTTTCAGCATCATTACTCCAGTCTTCTATGTCACATGATCCTTCAGAAATCATTCTAATTTGCTGGTTTGGTGCTCGAAAAACATTTCTTATTATTATCAATGTTGAAAACAGCTGTGCTGCTTAATAATTTTGTGTGGAACTTTCTTCAGGATTCTTTGATGATTAGAAAGTTTAAAAGAATAGCATTTATTTGAAACAGAAATCTTTTGTAACATTATAAAAGTCTTTATACAGTCATTTTTGTCCTTGCCTTATAAAAGCATTATTAAAAAAACTGTACTGACCCCAGTACATGTATATTTCTGCTTTTAGCAATAAAATCACTTTCATGCCCATCGAGTGTAACCCTAGAGCAATACTCTGGGCTGGGCAATAAGACTCCGTTTGCTTTGTATCTTAATGTCTGTCGGGAAAGGATATTGATATGAAACATTTGGAAATGAAAATGTCCCATTTGACACCTGCGCAGCACAAAACATGCTTTATTGGTTCCAGACAATGCATATAAATCACCATAATCGCCTATAAAAGCCAAGTCAGTAGCACAGTCTAATGATATTTTGTGATTTATAATAAAGTGTCTTTATACATGATACTTAAATTGCTATAAAAAATAAAATGATACCTGGAAAGATTAACAATCAGATGTCTGATATCTAAAGGACATTTATGCTGAAGGAATGCTCTATTACATTATTTGTCGTTTTGTGTGTTTTCATAACCCCGGCTCCACAAATGCAGCAGCAATGTAAAGCAGCATTGGCCACTTTCATAAGGAGCACCTGTGTTTGGAGACTGACATTCCGTCTACTTATCTAGTCCTGAAGAACACCTGTAAGGCGGACGGGCGCTCCAGAATAAACACGGCAACTGTATGTCCAGGTGGAGGTCTGTCTGGAAGTTGGCAGAGATCATGTGCTGTCTGATGAACTGCATTTCAAATCTTTTTGAATCTCTCTAAAGAGCTATTAGATTTTGATGAATGTCCTGCATGGAGGCTGTATACATTGTTAACTATGTAGGCCAGACTGATGAGAGGCATGTTTTCTTTTTGTGAGTATTTCAGCAGAACCATAATTCTATAAGAACTGAGCTTATATGTGTACACTTTCGTGCCAAATGAGTTTTTAGTTGAGAAATCTAGTTATATTAGATTTAATGAAGTTGCTACAGACTTGCTAAGCAGTTACCTAGGTGTTTTGGTCGGTTGCTAGAGTACTTTGGTTAGTAATTTCACATCTTTCTTTAATGAGTAACATGATTTGAGGTATTTGTCTTTCTTTACTTCCTCTTGAATCATTTTGAGAATGATTTGACATTTGCCAGCCAGTTTCAGGTAGTATTCAGGCATCTCATTCTAAAGAGCATTTCATTGGACAAAAATCTGTGTCATTAATGTTTTGGAACCATTTTTCTAAAAGAAAGAGACTGCTAATGTTATTAATAGTTGATTTTGTTAACTGTTAGGAGTATGCTAGCATATATACTACTGTTTTGGTGTGGTAAAAAGGGTACATTAAATTGATCAAAAGTTACAAAACATCAAAATGCAAAAAAAGATTTATATTTCAAATAAATATTTTTAAAAAAACTGTTAACGGCAGCACAACACTGACAATAACAAGAAATGTTTCTTGAGCAGCAAATCAGCAAATTAGAATGATTTCTGAAGGATGATGTGACACTGAAGACTGAAGTAATGATGCTGAAAATTCAGCTTGCATCAAAGGAATTAATTACATTTTAAAATACATTAAAATAATATATTACTGTATTTTACAAACATAAAAAACTGTTAAAAAAAAAAATCTTACCAACCCCAAACTTTTAAATGGTAGTGCATATCATATATAAAATGTTATTTCAGTAGCTTCCACACCTCTATATGTACAACACAAGATGTCAACACGCATAAGACCCTCTGTAAACACACTCTATGCTCCCACATACAGCACAGTGTCTCGGGCTGCTGCTGCTTCTGGTGAGGACAGAGGGAGGAATGTGAGCGTATGTCTCCACACCCATCACCCTGACCACAGGCCCACTCCAGCAGGCAGCCAGAAGCTATAGCCAAGAAAAACTAGTTAGCCATGAGGAGGCCAATACACAGTTACAGAACCCTGAGACACAGCTAAAGCACATCCAGACACAACTAGAGTACACAGAGACACCACTACTGCACACTGAGCAACAACAATGCTATTATGTTGTTTACAGTAGCGGCAATGATTCTTTTGCTTGAGATATGCTTGGGATATCATTAAGAAAGGGCTTTCTGGCTGAAATGTAAGACGACCAATCATGATTGGTAAATTTAGATTTTTTCAACAGATTATTTGTTCTGTCATTCATACATTTTGGATTAAATTAATACAGAATTGGTTTGGAGACCATTGACTTATATGGACAAAAAAGACACTTCTCCAAATAATGTCTTTTACAATACCGTTCAAAAACAATAATAATAATTTTTATGCAAAGATGTATTCAACTGTTCAAAAGAAACAGTATATAATTTGATAAATATGTCATTTTAATTTATAATTTTACAAATGGTTTTTATTTCAAATAAATGCTGGGTAACACTTTAGTATAGGGACAATTCTCACTATTAACTAGTTGCTTATTAGCATGCCTATTATTAACATATTGGCTGTTTATTAATCCTTATAAAGCACATATTCTGCACGACCATATTCTATATCCCTAATCCTACCCGATACCTAAACTTAACAAGTACCTTATTAACTATTAATAAGCTGCAAATTAGGAGTTTATTGAGGAAAAAGATGTAGTTAATGGTTTGTTAATGGCGAAAATTGGACCTTAAAATAAAGTGTGACCAAATGCAGTTCTTTTGAACTTTCTTTTCATCATCCTGAAGAATCCTGAAAAATGTAAGCAGCACAGCTGTTCACAACAGGAATAAACTACATTTTAAAATATACTGAAATAGGAAACAGTTATTTAAAAATGTAATAAAATTTCACAGTATTACTGTTTTTACTGTGTTTTTGATCCAATAAATTCAGCCTTGGTAAAAGACTTAAGCATAAAATCTTAGTTTGCATTGAAAAGTATTTAATCAATATATGGCTGAGGAAGTCAAAAGGTGGAAAAAAGGTGCATTTCAGGTAGGTAAAGTAGGAAAATAGGAAAAACTCTATCTTCAGCAAGAGCAGACACATGTATGTTTGAAGATAACTGATTCTTTTTCTTTGTGAACGGTCCTAACCCCATGTCAGCATTCCCCATCAACTCTTCAATGGGTGCCATTGTGGGGCAAATTCAAGTCAACACATATTAATTAGCACAACCCAGTGTGAGCGAGGCCACTGGTGTCAGCTATAGCGCTCCTCTCACTAAATCTGCACATAATTAGATCTACTCAAACATATTTTCAGCTCTAAAGTTCAGATTAGACACAGAAAGAAATAAACACACACAAAACAAAGAGGGATAAACGAGATTCAGAGACAGATCTTACCACAGTGGGAATATGATTTCCTGTGGGACGTTGAAGGCCTTAGTTGCTCATGGTGCAAAGGCCATTTCAATGAGCTGAGCTGACGGCATACATGAACTCACTGCTCAGAAACGCTTGTAAATGCTCCAGCTACCGTTTGCGCCAGAGAGGCTGCGAACACGCTGGCAGAGATTATTCTAATTCATGCTCACACCGCAAATTTTACAACTTTATGTATGAATGCAACAATCACTGTCCACTTTTGTCAGTCTTGGTTCCAGAATTATTGATCAAATTCATTTCTTCCATAGGGAAAACTGAGTTCTAAACCATAAACCAAACCAACCGTCTCTGAGATGAATATCATAATGTCACAAACTTAGTTTTGAAGCAAATAATTTGGAAATCTGAGAAATTAAGCCCATTAAGCATTGTGAACGATAAGCTTCTATTTTGCAATTCCTCATCATCATAGTCTCGTTCATGGTTTTATGTCATATGATCTGTATCCTGTTTGTTTCCTGGGTCATGTTCTCACTGGTTCATTGTCTTATTATCTTGTCATCAGTTCTGTCCTCTCACTGGTTCACAGTCATTGTCTTGATATCTGTTTTAGTGGTTCTATTCTGTCATTGGTGTGTTTTTTCATGTGTTCCCTGGAGTCTTAGATTTAAGCCTTCATGTTTGCCTTGTTATGTATTGAAGTATGTTATGCTGTTCTGTATCCATGTGTTAGGTCATTGTTTATTGTCAAGCTCATAGCTCATCGATTTGTTTCATGTCTCGGATTAAGTTCATAGTTTGTTTTTGGATCATTATAATTTTAAATAAAACTCTCTGCGCCTTCATCCTTGCCTGCTTCAGCCCAGAAAGGTTATAGAAATACCAACAGATTTTATGTTGTTATTATTAAACAATTTGTCTATAGAGTAAATGAATGGGATTTTTACTTTCATTACCAGACTGTTGCACTCTATAGCGACGCTTGTCATAACAAACACCGCTAACTATGGTATTTTGGTTATATTTTGTAACTATTTTCCATAAATGCACTGAACAGAAAATACTGTCACTAAGTTAACCTCAAATGCAACCTCGAGACTCTTTTTGTGCCTCCCGGTTTACAGATGACCCACAGAAGGTGAGACAGTTTGTGTTTCCAGACGTTGTGGTGGCTGACAGACATGACGCAGGAAGATGTCTGGAATCAATTCTGGACGTCAAAAGCTCCTGCTAATGTAAATAAAACTCTTACACAAACAAACACTTTCTTTTGGAAACTCTCAAGCACAAAAATCTATTGGACTGAGAAAAAAGGTGTGAAATTTGATCCTAATTGGTTTATTATTTTTTGTTATAACACAACTGTCAGACTTCCTTCACTATCCTCTTGCTTTAATGTGACAACATCACCTTTGTCAGTCTTTGAAGCCAGCCTACTGCATACAACAATGTTTGGTGAGACGCCATAAACTCCCAGCCACCATGTTAAGCCTTCCACAATGGGAATGACTGTAGATGTAATCCATCCAGCTCTTGTGCATATCGAGCCAGGCACTGTTTACACAAATGCTGGTTAGGTATCATTATTTCTCTGTGTATGTGGTTATCTGTTAAGTGCATACGGTTGTGTGTGTGTGTGTGTGTGTGGGGAGGGATTGTTGTTTATATACAGAGGAAGAAATAAGGACCCCTTGTAGAAGGAGCCAGATCCACTGGGCTGTTTCTCATGGCAAACTTCCTCTCTCTGTGATCAGGATTATTTGCAGATGCGATGTGCCATTGCTCCTTTCTCAAAGAGGAAAAAAACACCATCTGCTCTCTTTTCCGTTTACTGATCTCACTTTCTTCATGTTGGAAACAGCCTTAATCTAACTCTACAAGTCATAAGTGCTGAGATTTGACCATTTGCTGTTGTTAGGTGAGAAATCTTAACATCCTTGAATTCATTTTGAAGCTTGATCGCTTCAGCGCCCATTCATTCTGCTGGTACATTCTTCATAATTTCTCCTATTGTGTTCTACTGACGAAATAGGCCATATGAGTTGGGAATCTCATGACAGATTTTTGGGTACGAGTTGTGTGCTCAAAGAACTTGAGATATAATTATTTCTAAAGCTATACTTTATGCAAAACAATTAACAAACTATGAAAGAGAGAAAGGAAATTGAAACAGAAAGTGGCACACCAGTATACCAGATGGTTCTAAAACTGCATTAGGATGTTAGAAAATGCTAGAAAACATACATTATCCATAAAGAACCACCATGTTTCTCTATCATTAAAACGTTTAAGGTCAAGAATGCAATAAAACTGATAAAAAAAATAAAAAAAAATCGCAAGAACACTGACATTTATTTAAACATTTGTAATAAATAACAGATATTACATGTTGTTCTTTTAAACCTTCTATCCATAAAAGTATCACGGTTTCAAAATATTAAGCAGCACAACTGTTTTCAACATTATTAATAATGATAAATGTTTCTTGAGCAGCAAATCAGCCTAACAGAATGATTTCTGAAGGATCATATGACGCTGAAGTCTGGAGTAATGATGCTGAAAATTCAGCTTTGCATCACAGGAATAAATTGCAGTTTAAAATATTTAATACAATTAATATTATATATTAAATTGTAATAATATTTCACAATACTACTGTTTTTACTGTATTTTCAATCATATAAATGCAGCCTTGGTGAGCAGAGAGAAATATTCTCAGTCTTATTGGTTTTGGTTGACTGGGTTGACATTCACCATATATATGGGGAAGCTAAAGATAACTAAGAAATGACTTTACTCTTGCTCATTTCCTGAACATTTTGCCCTGTTCATTTCCAGGTGCGTTTCAAGTTGATTTCCACATTACACTGAGCAGACATCTGTGTTGTCTATAGCTCCAAGCACCTGGGACACTGCAGCCAAACATCTGCAGTCTAAACACTGCTGAATATGCCCTTACATACACAAACATGACATGCATTCTCATACCTGCACACAAACTCCCACACAACAGCAACACACGCACATTCACACACGTACACAGTTTATCTAAATGAGGACGCACCATAGACTTCTGTTGTTCTTATATAAACCTAAACATAAATACTGCAGACTAATTCAAACTTGAAATCTACTCTAAAAATAAATAAAGGTTACACTTTATTTTAAGGTGTCCTTGTTACAGTATAATTATACGTTTAAGTACTGAGTAAAATTAATTAACTACATGTGCTTACTATACGGTTAGGGTTAGGATTAGGGTTTGGCTTAGAGTTACTTGCATGCAATTATGCACAATTTATTGTTATTATAATAGTAAGTACACGTAACGTGTAACCAGGACACCATAAAATAAAGTGTTACCTAAAGAAATAAATAAATACATTTCAAATATTGATAATTGATTAATTTAATAAAGTAAAATAACAATTTAACAATGTAAATTCAATCAGATTAATGTTTTCAGAAACATTTTTAAGTTACGGTTCACTTAATATTTAGTTAAAGCAAGCTAAAATCAAATTGTAAAATAATAAAAAAAAAAGAAAAATAACAGTAACATTTTACAATAAAGTCCCATTAGTTAATGTTAGTTAATGCATTAAATAACAATAGGCAAAACATTTTTTACAGTTTTTATTAAGTCTTTATTTAGTTGTAGTTAATAGTTAAAAAATTCAACTGTTCATTGTTAGTTCACTAGACACAAATTTTGATTTTAATAATGTATTAGTAAATGTTGAAATTAACATTAACTAAGATTAATAAATGCTTTAGAAGTATTTTCATTGTTAGTACATGTTAACTAATGTAGTGTTACCAAATAAAACCTTATTGTAACATGTTACCAAAATAACATTTAACATTTGTGTAACATTGATACATTGTTGCATAAAGCTGTATTAATTGACATTAATATATTACACATAGGAATTAAAAGTATGTTTATATATTAATATTAACTAAGATTAATAATTGCTGTAAAAAAAAGTTGTTCATAATTAGTATACCAAACTTACATTAACTAAATAAACCTCATTGTAAAATGTTACCAAAAACATTCATTTAGTTTATTTATGAATCATTTCTAAAGTATGTTTTCCCCAAAGGGAGATGTTTTCATATTTAACTAGCTTCAAGGGATAGATTTCTCCTCAAAGCAGAGCTATTTAAACCCACCCACTCACACACACTCATATAAACGTATACTTCCTCACATAAACACAAACTCACACGAGTTCACACACACAGATTGACAGCGCATGCTACTAACACTAGGCAGGCTGGCTTCATATGCAGCTTGTTTACGGCTTCGGCACAGAGCGGCTTCAGAAAGCCCGTGCTGTAATGTGCCGTGATGGAAAACGTGTGCTTTGCTCCTCACCTATCAGGTGCTAGAGGTCAGAGGTGACAGATGGAGTCTGTTAGCATTCCAGCCTCAACATCAGAGGAAGGATGAAACTATTTATGCTGCGAGAAAAGCGTGCTTGCGTTCGAATGCTTGTGCCCGTCGTTTTGCCTCACAAATTCACACCATCCATCACAAAATTTCCTCTCCTCTCCATCTCCCTTACTCCCTCCATATCTTAAGTAAATCTGTAGCAGACCTGAGACTCGAGCCCTGCCCAGGCTCTCACAGCGAGCTGCGTGTTTCACATTACAGGCATATTTCCACATTGTATTTTGCTAACCCTCGCCTGCTGATAAAGGGCCAAAGAGCTTCAAAGAAAAAATGCTCCTCAGCACTTACAGTGACCAAACGTCTGCTGAGCACTGGAAAATAACAAGAGCTCTTTTGACAGGGCCCATGCTGTGCGGCGGAGTGGTCAAGGCTGCGCACTTCGACCGGCCCTCTCCAAAATCCCCCGACTCCAGGGGTTTGGCCTTTCGGTGATAGCTACATTCATCAACTCCTGGGCTCCTCCTTGATAAAATGAGAAGGGAACCAAGGAGCGCAGAGAGGGTGGGAAATGTCAGGAAAGCATCTAAGCGCTTGCAACAGATAGGCTGAATGAGATACTTTGTTTGGAGATCCAAAATGGGGTGATCCTTCAGGGTCTGGATGGAGAAAAAGATGGGAAAGTGTGATAGAAAGAGGCGGAAGCTCATAAAGAATGAAAGGCAGTGATGACAGCTGAGGACGAGGTTTATGGTTTGGCATGCTGTCCTAACTCAAAGTGATGAGACTGAGAGAGCAGGTCTATGTCTGGTATCTCTCTCTTGAACACTCACCACTACGCACGGCAGTTTCCAATTCCACTCATCCAATACAATTTTTTAAGATAAATAAGAAATCCATTGGCCAAGCACCATTTCAGGAGTTTTTTTTTTTTAAATCACTTTACAATTAAGTTCATTAAAGTTAACCAGTTAAAGTTAACATTTATTATTATGAACTAATTATGAACAATTTGCAGAATAGTTTTTAAAATTATAATAATATATTATTAATTCTATATAATAATATGTAGTATAATGTTATACACTATACTTAGAACTGTATAATATTTAATTATTACTTTAATTTTAATAATAATTATTTTATAATAATTACATTTTTCAATTCCACTCATTAAATACAATTTTATAAAGTAAAAATATGAAATTCATTCCTCTTATTTGATTGGCCAAGCACAATTTAAAGAGTGCAGATATTACTTTTCATGTTTGTAACACTTTACAATAATGTTCAACTGGTTAACTTTAAAGTATATTTGTTATTGTGAACTAATTATGAACCATTTGCATAATATATTTTTTAATTATAATAATATATTAATAATTCTATATATAAGATCTAGTATAATGTTATACATTATTATTAGAATTGTAGAATATTTATCACTTTAATTTTAATGCTAATTATTTTATAATAGTTCAATTTTTAAATTCCACTCATCTAATACAATTTTATAAATAAAATGTTATCAATTCATCTTATTTGATTGCCAAAGCACCATTTTGAGATGCTTTTCAACACTGCTTTTTAACATTTTACAATAAGGTTCAAATGGTTAACATCAAAGTATATTTGTTATCTTAAATGAACACACACGCACGCACACACACACACACACACACACACACACACACTTAAATGATAACATCAATAATTCTATATAATAATAATATCATTCAATTATATATAATTAGAATCTTTTTATACATCAATTTTAAAGATACTTACTTTATAATTAATTAATTTTTATTTGAATAATTTATTAACCTAGCTTAATGCTAATTTATATATATACATTCATGTAATTATATAAAACTTTAAAGGGTTAAAAATGTTCTAGTATGCATGTAGACATGAACATCAACCAAGATTAATAAAATGCTATTAAAAAGTCACTGTTTATTGTTGGTTTGTAATACCAACCGCATGAACTAATGTTAACAAACTGAACCATATTGTGAAGTAACTGTTTGTAACTGTTTGTGTTCGTGGCATTTCAGTCTCTGTGTTGTTCTTTGAAAACACTTGACCCCGCTTTTGCTTTTTTTTGCTACTATTTATGTTGGCAGTGAAAAAATAAACTTAATAACTGGCCAGTTATTCATTATTAATGTCTTGTTTATAGAACTGCTGTATAAAATATATATCACACTTGGAACAGGCCTGTTGTACAAAGCCGAAAATCAGTCTGTTGCATACAAAGAAATAAACAGAACTTTTTAAAAACATATGTTTAAAATCATGCACACTAACATGAAACCACGTTGAGATCACATGACTTGCCAAACTACCAGGCACTGACCGCAGAGGACAGGATGGATTCCGATTTTGTTATACACTTATTGTGATGTATACACTTATTTTACAAACAGTTTAAGCAATGCTGACATTAATATTTCAGCTAAAGTATCTCACACAAACCCTTTCTCATGAAGCAGCATTAAATATGTGATAACAGCATATTTGATTAGCGCTGGACTGCACTGCTGCTCACATAATCTTGTCCAAAGCGGGCGGCTGACATTAAAGTGAGTGTGGTGAGGCAGATGACACGACCTCAGCACCGGCTGTGTGTATCTCGGGGTGTGTGCACAGGACACACACACAGCCCATGTCCTGGAATAGCTCTGCTGGCCTGGAATGCATGGGTCGGTATGGGGGTTGGGGGCAGTCCTGGGGGGCAAGGAGGCCTGGAATCTCTGCCCAGAGCGAATGACGATTTATCAATAAATCCAGATCATTCAGAACATCCACGAAATTACTGTCGAGCTGACAGCTTTGATTTACGGAGGGGTCTGGGCCTGAGGTGCGGTCTGTCTGCACCTAGTTGTTGTTGTGTCCGTCACGCTCCCCAGGCCCCTGCGCAGTGCCAAAGCCGAGTCTCTTTTGAGAAACCAGATCTACGTCGTCCATCTCAGCGCACCAGGCACAGACAGGACTTCCATTAGTAAACCTGCCTATGGATGACCTTCGGCATTCTGGCTCCCTGACCCTTCCCCGAACGACCAAAATGGGATGAAAAGACTGAAGCGTGTTTTACTGGGTCATCAGCAGCTATCTGCTGTTATCTCTGTACTTGTTTCATCAGAGGCCTAAAGGTCTAGACTAAAACAAACAGACGTATTCGTACAATAATTGAGCAAGAATATTGGTCAAATATTGAACAACGTATAGGTATGACTCTAAAATGCATATGTATGACAAAACTTTGAACATAATATTAGCCGAATAAGAAAACTGATCATTTTGAAGAATGACAGAATTGAACACTACTGTTTTTGAAAGTTAAAGGGATAGTTCACAAAAAATGAAAATTACCCCATGATTTACTCACCCTCAAGCCGTCCTAGGTGTATATGACTTTCTTCTTTCAGACGAATGCAATTGGAGTTATATTAAAAAATGTCCTGACTCTTCCAAGCTTTGTAATGGCAGTGAATGGGTGTCGAGATTTTGAAGCCCAAAAAAGTGTAGCCATTCGTCATAAATTGGGGGGGGGGGTTAATTAAGGGCCTTCTGAAGTGAATCAATGCATTTGTGTCAGAAAAATATCCACGTCCTACGTCATCAGCTGAAACGCCACTCTCTCGTAAACGCGCGTACGACAGTTAGCGGAAGCAAGGGTGTTTATAAAGTTATAAATACGGTTATTTTTCTTACAAAAACATATCAATTCAATTCCTTTATTAACCCCCCGGAGCCGAATGGAGCACTTTTTTATGATGGATGGATGCACTTTATTTTGCTTCAAAATCTTGACCACTATTCACTGCTATGATAAAGCTTGGAAGGACATTTTTTAATATAACTCCGATTGTATTCATCTGAAAGAAATAAGTCATATACACCTGGGATGGCTTAAGGTTGAGTAAATCATGGGTTAATTATCATTTTTTGTGAGAACTATCCCTTTAATCACCCTTGTTATAGCTAACTGCCTCCTCTAATATTTAAAGATGATGCATGAAAAGTTTTGAAACTGAGTTAATTTAACTTGAAATGTCTTTAAAAATGCAGTGCTCATGCTTTTATCCTGAAAAATCAGCAGGAAAAGTTTTTTTCTATGGAAATTTTTTGTGGCCTCAATTCGGTCACTTGAATAGGAAAACACAACATCTAGGAATTTTGCATGAGGATGAAAAGTTTCCCCATGCAGATTTCGCAACAGGTTCAGGTTGGTCACGCAATATCGCCAAGCTGACCACCAGAAAACTGTTTAGATCAAAAGTGACTTTTCAGCTGTGCTTCATTAGATCTCTACACTATTGACAATTGACAATGGACCATTTTGCATCATAATGTTACCACAATGTAGCTAATTAACACACAGAATCAACATAGGGCCAAAATACTGTATTAGCATTAGCCATATTAGCAGATTAACTTGTGCCAAAACCTCATAAAGTTTGCACAGCCTTTGACATCAACAATAAAAGATATCAGAAGTGATTTCTCCTCCCTTCTAAGTGTCTTAACCTGAATGAGTTATTGTATGGTTGCTTTTTATTATTAGCATTTAGCATTATTTTTCCCTGCTGTCAGAACAATCCTGTGATTCATTCTTGGGTCGCGACCCACCAACCTAACACAAACACACACACACACACAAACTGTGTGAACAGAGAATGAGAGAGGACTGGAGGAGAGGAGCGGGATATAAAATTCCAAGACAGGAAAGATATATCGCCAACTGTTCATCTCAGCGCCCAAAACGCATTCTCTTCATTCTTAATAATTAAAGCAGTAAATCTTCTGCGAGAGGGAGGGAGGATGCACACACAAACACCACCGACTCACAGTTCAGAAAGCATTCAGACCTCAGCGCTCGATGGTGGACGTTTTATCACCGCTTCACTTCCTCGGTGTGAATTTGAGTGCTGATATGTGCGTTATCCTGTCCTTCCACATGTGCTTTATAAGTGGGATTCTCAGTGTAACCCTGGGCCCCTTGCGGCGCTACCCTGAGAGCCCAAATCTCTGCCACAACAACACGACCAGGACGACAACTCCCTCTGTTGTGTTTGCTCAGCTGGTCCGGCTTTGTCAGTCAGTATCAAACTCCTTGTTCCTGCCCTTCTACTGTTATTCTTTGCCTCTGTTTAGTTTCTTTGCACTAACATGGTTTGTTGGTTCTTTTGTGCTTTGTTTTGCATCAAAGGGAACATCTCCCATGTACCCTGTTTGTTCCCTCGGACAATGATAGGGTCGTGAGGTCACTGATAATGCACGGCTACCTGTAACCTGTGAAGCTGGGGCAACTTTAAAGGGTTAGTTCACCCAAAAATGAAAATTCTGTCATTAATTACTCACTCCCATGTCGTTCCAAACCCGTAAGACCTTCATTCATCTTCGGAACACAAATGAAGATATTTTTGATGAATTCCGAGAGCTTTTTGACCCTCCATAGACAGCAACGGAACTGAAACATTAAAGGCCCAGAAAGGTAGTAAAGACATCGAAAAAATAGTCCATGTGATATCAGTGGTTTACCATTAATTTTATGAAGCTATGAAAATACTTTTGTGTAAAAATAATGACTTTATTCAACAATTTCTTCTCTACATATGCTTTGTGGTACTTTCGTGAACGTATGTCAAAGACTGACAAGTTGTTATTTTTGTTTTCTTTGAGCACAAAAAGTATTCTTGTAGCTTCATAAAATGAAGGTTGAATGACTGATGTCACATGGACTATTTTAACGATGACCTTACTACCTTACTACTGGGCCTTGAACATGGTGGTTGTGTTGCTGTCTATGGAGGGTCAGAAAGCTCTCGGATTTCATCAAAAATATCTCAATTTGTGCACTGAAGATGAACGAAGGTTTGGAACTAATGACAGTAATTAATGACAGAATTTTAATTTTTGGGGTGAACTAAATGTTTAACAAGATTGGGCAATTTAATTTACAGTAGAATCAATTAAAAACTCACTGACACTCAAAATGAGTTCCAGTGGGTGCTATATCACTGACCTGCAAAGATGCGCAGGCGTTTGCGTCTCGGGGGCGGCCCGAGTCCAGAAACCCCAGTACACTCATCTTCATCGTCACAGTCCCCGCTTTCTAGACCCTCCTCATCTTCGTCTGCCTGACCCTGTCCGGCTGGGTCTCTCCTCGCAGCGCCCCCTCCTGGTCGAGCCCTCCATCGCTTTTCAGGCAACGTCACCATCCGCAAAAGCTACAGAGAAAAGACAGTTAGCATTGAGTATGGTGGAAAAATAGAATAAAACATTACACTTATGCTGAACAGATATGCTATAATGCTATTGGATGCTACTACTCTAGGACAGGGCTTCCCAAACTGGGATGTGGAAATGTGTGCAATTATTAACTTGAAAACTCAAGGGACACTTCAAGTAAATATTTTTGGTCAAAGAGGTTTGGTTGAAAAAAGTTTTGGAATCCCTGCTCTAGAACATGTATCGTATATCAGTATGAGATTAGGTTTATGGATTTGTATTCAGATCACAGTCACACCGTAGATGAAAACTGTCAAACAATGCCATGGTGAAATTAATTTGTTAGTGCTAAAAGTCAAATATTTTTTCACAGTGATTTCAGCATACTGAGGAAAACGGCCAATGCGATGGGTGGAAACTAGTTTGATTTATTGGATAGACTCTGAGTAATATCTGAGAGATGACTGTGGAAGATAAAATCCAAAATATTTTAAATGCAAAACAAATAACAACAAAATTTGGTTTTGAATTTTATTGGTAGTTTTTTTTTTACAGTACAGCATGTCCGCCAAACTATTTTAAACAGCATTTTGTGAATTATTTTATAATTATTATGCATAACATGTGAGCTGATATGATTCTATATTAATTAAGAAAAACTACAAGTTAAAAATTGGTCATTTGTCAGTCTGCAGGACCATTTCAAAAAGTGAAAAGTTGTTTTAAAAAAAAGAAAAAAGAAAACAATTCACACCAGATAAAGAACCTACGCTTTCAGTATTATTTTGAACCTAAAATCTTGATGTTGATAAGTATGCATCCACCAATTATTTAGATTTAATTTCGGGTTAAACAGATGCTTCCTGACAAAAATGAAATTTCATAAATTGCTTCATATGCATTATGTGTGGTATGTGGCATATGTAGTATGTATAAAACTTCCCATTGAGGATTGATTTTGAGCATGATAAGGTTAAATATATAAAGTTAAATTATCTCATCAAGCCATTCATTTCCAAAAGACTTTTTCACGTCTTTTTTTTTTTAAACAGTACTGCATTGAAATAGAGTCAGGCATAAAAGAATAAATGTTAAATGAGTTGATTCCTACATCGACCGCTGTTGTGTTTTGCCAAACTATAATTGCTGAAAATTCCATCATCCCCCTCCGTCTTCTGCTTTTCCTTTAATCTTTCTACTCTGTCTCCCTCTTTTATTGATTTCCTTCCGATGTGCGGACACAAGCATGTGCTTGCTGTTGTTGGTTTTTTTTCAGCGCTGTTGTTGTTTTTGTCTACAGGAGAAAATTGAGATCAGATGGGTCTGGCTATGGATGACTTCGCTCTGAAACAAATCATAGGGCAACAGCTTCTGACCAGCACACAGCTCTCTCTCTCTAAAAAATGGATAATTATTATATTATAACCCTCAGAAGGTAAACAGGCCTTACTAAACATACAAACCCCTCCATCTGTGATTTAATGTCAGCACATTCTCAGGAGGTCAGCAGGGAAAGTCATACAACATGTTCCACCAGATCTCCACACAGGCCACCATTCAGGCCCAAAACATGAGGCACAGACTGCCTCTGTTTGAACAACTCCGCAGGGCCGGTTATAGCAGTGACAGAGAAACCGATTCATTTATGCAGTTTGCCCACCGGCAACGACACGGAAAAGCATAAAACGCACAAAAGACGCCTGATAATGGTGTGAAAATAAGCTCAGAATAGCGCCGCCTAGTGAAACTGTACTCCCTCAATGACTTCTGCTGTTCATGAAACTGAAATAACAACAAACGCGCCTGTTTTCCCTGTGCGAGGAATGGGCCTTTAATGCACTCGGCTCTCTTGTTTCAACAGCATGTTTTTGGAGAGCTGCATGAGTCTAAGCCCTGAGCACATTTACTGAGGGCTCTGAATTCCTTCCTGAAGACCGTTGCCCAGTAACGACGTGAGACGGGCCGTCCCCACAAACCATTTAAACTCTGAAAGCAAACAGTCGTAAAGAGAAAAAGAGAGAGAGAGAAATGCGGTCGAGGGTATTTTAAAACAAACTCTAAAAAAGGTAGAGGGAGAAAAGAAAAGAGAAAAGCTTAAGGACAACTGTTTGGCTGCCTGTTTGGCACTGGGTGTATGGAGAGTAGGCCGAATTGATGGAGCACAGCCACTTGCCGCCCCACACACACACACACACACACACACACACACACACACACACACACACACACACATGAAGTGGCCAGCTGAGGTAGCACAGGATGCTTTGGTTTGGCTGGTTAGAGTACATTTCTGGTGCCACTGTGTTACAGTGAAGGAAAAGAGGAATTTATTCATGCTTTAAAGCAATAACGAACTCACACTGCACGCAAAAGCAGCATGCATTATTTTGCTTACCATGTTAAGTTACAGCATTCACACTGTACACTATGCTGTGTAATAGCAAAGCATGTGCGACTAGTATTTGGAGTCTAATTTTGTCACACATTGTGTGCTGAATTCAGCAGGAACACTATGAAAATGCACTATAAACCTATTTAACAACTCAGTGTTTTGCAATATAGGCTTTTACGAAACTATATAAAATAATGGAGTGAATTACTCACCCATTGTTTGAAAAAAGACATCTGTCGCGCAGTGACAGGCGCACAAACACTGTCTATTCAGCAAGTCAGACAACTTAAGCAGTAGTCTAAACATTGGGTTAGAGCATAGAATAAATTGGCAGGTAGGGCTGTAATCAGAAAGATGGGGGTTCAATACTGAATGCTGGGCAGTGGTCAGTTAAAAATAGTTTTTAAAGATTTGGGTTTGTAAGATCTTTGAAAGAAGCCTCTTATATGACTTTAAGACTGGATTTATTTTATCCAAAAATACAGTAATATTGTGAAATATTATGACAGTTTTAAATAACTGCTTTCTATTTGAATATATTTTAAAATGTAATTTATTCCTGTGATGCAAAGCTGAATTTTCAGCATCATTACTCCAGTCTTCAGTGTCACATGATCCTTCAGAAATCATTCTAATATGCTGATTTGCTGCTCAAGAAACATTTCTTATTATTGTCAATGTTGAAAACGGTTACTTAATATTTGCTTAATACTTTTGTGAAACTGTGATACATTTTTGTCGGGATTTTTTAATGAATAAAAAGAAAAAAAACCAGCATTTATTTAAATATTTGAATATCAATTCATCCTTGCTAAATTTAAGTATTATTGTCTTTCTTTCATTCCAATAAACACATAAATAAATGAATAAAATCTTTCCAAACTTTTGAACGGAAGTGTAGGCCTATTCTCAAGCTTTATCTACAATCAAATGATTAAAAGTACAGTTGATATGTAAACATCTTTTATGTGAAATATCTTATTCAGGTCAGTACTAAATAAACAATAACATGCATTTTGGTAAAATAGTTCACATTTTGCAGATTCTGCAAGGGGGATGTAAACTTTTGACCTCAACTGTATGTTTTTGCTCATCAAATTTAGAATATATAGATAATTGAAGTACATAATAAATGCACTGTGTGTCTCTCAGCTGACATTATAAAACCCTGCGTCCTGTCAAACGAACTTGGTTAAAAAGTTGAAGGGGAAAAATGTGAAAACATTTTGCAATAACTGTGGTAACAATTCCCAATGGCCAACTCATGATAAACACATTATCATTTTTTCAGTTACTCAGTATGTTAACCCAGACATCACTTTTATTTTCTTAGATCAATACTGTCAGTGTGAGGACACAACGCAATGTAAAACAATCCTGGCGCATAATGGAGAGCCTCAAGGAAGCACAGAGAACACAAATAAAACAAAATATGCTTGATAAATCAAGAACAAGCCTCATACTTGACTAAATGTAAATGTACTTGAGGACTCTCCTCCTCTTCTTTCTCGCTGCGGTCCAGAGGCTTCGGGAACACAGAGCTCATGGAATGCATCGGAGCTCAATGCAAAAAATGCAATTAGTGTCTGTTCAGCCATGCGATCCCTTCTTTCCCTTACTGCACAGAACGCAAAGGAAAACTCAACTCACAAAAGGTCAACATATGGCAAAGTGCTCAGTGGCGAGAGAGTCGCAGTGACCACAGACCTGTCGCTGAGCCCCACGCCAGGCCTGAACTCTGCTCAGGGTCAGCGTCAGAGCAATATAGTAATGCCACATGGCAGTTTACTGTTTAATCAAGCAGACAAGCAATGGAGCATATAAGAGGAGAAAACTCACAGACGGGTTTCTGGAAATTATAAGACCATGACTAAACAATGATTAGCCCAGCGCAGATCTCGTCCAGAAAACCTGCTGCAACAATGATATGGTCTTGTGGGTGAGTGTTGCTTTGGGGTTGCTAAGATTCTGTAAACAAATGTATAAATCATTTTTTCTACATTCCCTTGAAACCCCTTGAAAACCCCTGATTTGAGATATTCATGTATTCGTAGCATAAATATGAAGGGCGTGTTATACAGTGAAGTTTAAACTTAAAGTTAGGGGTTTGTTTCAATCCTTAAACTGCAGTTTGAACAATTGTAATAGTTATTATTGCAATAAAAAGCACCTCAAATATTCCTAGATGACCTCCATTTTATGAAAGCCTGTTTCCATCACAAAATAAAAAATGTGACTTTTTATCTCACAATACAGACTTTTTTCCTCAGTTCTGAGTTTATATCTTATAATTCTGACTTTTTTTCAGAATTGCAAGATATAAACTCAGAACTGCAAGATATAAACTCAAAATTGTGAGATACAAACTCACAACTGTGAGACAAAAATGTCAGAATTGTAAGATAAAAGGTTGCAATTACCTTTTTTATTTTTGATTTCATGACAGAAACACAAAAACAGAATTGTGAGATATAAGCTTGTAAGTGACTTCTATTCTCAGAATTGATGAATTTATATCTTGCAATTCTGACTTTTTTCTTATAATTTCATGAAAAAAAGTTTGAATTAAATTAAATGATAAAAAGTCGCAATTACTTTTTTTAAATTTCTTTATTCTTTGTCGGAAATGTGGCTTCCATTCCACCCCTTCCCATTTCCTCTCTAAAACAAGTTTTGCAGCAAAAGTTCTTTTTTGATCTCTTGCCTTAGTCAGTCCTACAATACATCTCCAACACTGACAAAAAACAAATCCACCTACTGTGGAGAAAACATGAGAGGACAAGACTTTTTTTCTCTGTCTCTCTTTCTGGTAACCACAACACACGCTGTGGGGCGGCAGTGAGCAGCTGAGGGTTGTGTATGGCCGGGGTATAAAGACCCCAGAGGGGATGGAGATAAAGCCTGTGGTTTGGCCCTCGCGCTGCAGCACCATATCCAGCGTGTCACCGCTCTGAAGTGTAACCCAAACAGGGTCAGTACAGGGACACGGCTTCCCTTTACAGCAGCATACATGTTTATGTGTTTGCGAGAGAGAGAGAAACCAAGAAAACCGGATGAAATGTAGCAAAGACTTTTTTCCATTCTACTTCTGATTAGCATCATACCGTGTATTGTGCCTGTTCAAGAGGAAAAACGAGCATGTCTGGACTTGTGCCGTAGCTTGTGGTCTGTTCATATGGTGCTCTGCATGCTGCTGTACTATATGAAACAGCTACATTCACATGCACTACAGTTCAGAAGTTTGCGGGAAGATTTTTTTCTTGAGAGAGAGAGAGAAATTACTTTTATTCAGCAAGGATGCATTAAACTGATCAAAAGTGACAGTAAAGACAATTATAATGTTAAAAAAATGTGAGCCTGGACCACAAAACCAGTCATAAGGTCAATGTTTTGAAAGCTGAATAAATAAGCTTTCCATTGATGTATGGTTTGTTTATTGATAGGACAATATTTGGCTGAGATACAACTATTTGAAAATCTGGAATCTGAGGGTGCAAAAAAATCTAAATACTGAGAAAATCGCTTTTAAAGTTGTCCAGACAAAGTTCTTAGCAATGCATATTACTAATCAAAAATTAAGTTTTGATATACTTACGATGGAAATTTACAAAATATCTTCATTGGACATGATCTTTACTTAATATCCTAATGATTTTTGGCATAAAAGAAAAATCAATCATTTTGACCCATACAATGTATTGTTGGCTATTGCTACAAATATTCCCGTGCAACTTAAGACTGGTTTTGTGATCCAGGGTCACAAATGTGTATTACAAAAGAATGCTGGTCTTCTGAATTTTCTATTCATCAAAGAATCTTGGAAGAAAACGCATCAGGGTTTCCGCAAAAATATTAAGCAGCACAGCTGTTTTCAACATTGACAATAATGTTTCTTGAGCAGCAAATCAACATATAAGAATGATTTCTGAAGGATCATGTGAAACTGAAGACTGGAGTTATGATGCTGAAAATTCAGCTTTGCATCACAAGAATAAATTCTATTTTAAAATATATTCAAATGCAAATCAGTTATTTTAAATTGTAATAATATTTCACATAATATTTTTTGCTCAAATACCTGCAGCCTTGGTATGCATAAATGACTCCTTTCAAAAACATTAAACAACCGTCCTGATCCCAATCTTAATGTACAGCACTGCTGCTCTTTAATTTGGAGCACTATGAACTCTCAAATGCTCGCAGCACACATCGTTCTTTAGAAAAGAATCTGAATAATCAAATAAGCCTGGTGCTTAACCTCAGTGTAATTTCGTTTGAATTGTAATTTCCTGCATTCTTAAAATGATTACATTATGACCTCTGCCCTACACACAGCGTTTTTGAATTTCCTCATTTATATGAAACCAACCAAAGGTCACACACACATAAACAGCCGCAATGACCTTACAACCACTTTGCTTGTTGTCGTTCATACTTGAGGAAAGAAGGGATAAACCGGTACATTTTCACTGTGTGAGTCATGGAAACTTCAATACAAACCCGCATGCGCGCACATTTCATGCATTACTCAACATTTATTGAATTTGAGGTGATAAAGAAGGGGGTTTTGTGGACCTTTATTCCCTTTCTCTCTCTCCCGGCGTCCCCTCTCACCTGTCTGAAGCAGAGGCAGTCACGCAAGACACAGTGCGTCTGAGACAGATGAAAGAGACAGATTCATTTCCTAGAACTAATACCTGTTGGGACAGGAGCACAAAGAGCAGGCCTCCTCTAGCGGCCTGGGTGTGGGCTTCTCCAAAGATGATTTATGAGTGTTTTACCACATTCGTCTGAATCAGTTCCTTTGCAATCTAAACAAGTCTCTGTAGTAGCTTCCCCAGTGCTGTAACAAAGCCATTTATCAAAGAAAGCCAAACAAATTACAGATTTGTGTGCCTTTGAATAAAGATATCCATTTCATTTGAAGGATAAAAAGGAGGCAAAGCTACACAGATTCAGAAAGGTGGGCTTCGTTGTTGTTTTTGTTGTATGTTGGTATAAAAATATGTCTGGAAGTGTTGTGATTAAATGAAATGTATATATGATTCATCTTGCACTTTTCTCAATAAAAAAACTGAAGTCAAAGAAAGAGAAAAGAATTCACAGTCCTTTTATCTAGCAGTGTTAATGTTGGCATGTTTGCAGTAAATGCAGGCGATTGTTTGACAGAGCAGTGGGAGCTAAAAGAGTTTTTGATACGAGGGCTGGTGGCTAAATCTAATTAGTGTCTGAGGACAGGCTTTGCTTGTCTTCTGCTCCAGGGCTTGACATGTTATCGCCATCGTTCCCAGAGTCATGTGGTCAGAAAGCAGTGCATCTGATATCACCATCTGATTCCCAGCTCAGCATTCTGTCATGGATACACATTGTGTGCTTTAAAGCACAGGTTCTCAACTAGGGAGCCCGGGCCCACTAGGGGGCCTCAGCAAACTTCCAAGATGACTTAAAATGATTTAAATCAAGACAAAACAATCTAAAACAACTTATTTTAATACATCCGCTGAAAAAACTTTTTTCCTTTAAAGAACTACACTCTTAAAAATAAAGGTTCTTTATTGGCATCAATGGTCCTAGGAAGAACCTTGAACATCCATGGAACCGTTCAGAAAGGTTCTTTAGATTTTTAAAATGTTCTTCAAAATGGTTCTTTTAGGAACTGTTCACTGAAAGGTTCTTTGGGGAACCAAAAATGGTTCTTCTATGGCATCGCTGCAAAAACACCCTTTTGGAACCTTTATTTTCAAGAGTGTAATGTTCCCATGGCCTTGAAAAACCTTTATATATATATATATATATATATATATGAGGTAGCCTAATTTTAAAAGTGTGATTTAAATGCCTATAGAAAGTAAATTAATAAAATAATATAACTCAATGGGCATTTTTATATAAAAAAAAAAAAAAATATCACTTTATTTTAAGGTCCAATTCTTGCCATTAACAAACCATTAACTATGACTTTTGCCTCAGTAAACTCCTAATTTGCTGCTTATTAATAGTTAGTAAGGTAGTTGTTAAGTTTAGGTATTAGGTAGGATTAGGGATGTACAATATGTTATTAACAGGCATGCAAATAAGCAACTAGTTAATAGTGAGAATGTGTCCCTATACTAAAGTGCTACCAAAAATTCAGTTTCTGCAATATTTCATGTATGTAGAAATTGTGTGTAAAAAAAACAAAATACTTTCTTTATTCTGTGGAAAAGAAGATATTTTAAAGAATGTGCTGGCTGCTCTTTTCCAGTGAAATGTACAAAAAATGCAAAAAATAGTCAACATGATTCATGTGCTACATATATAAATAACTAAATAATTAATTCCATGTAAAAAAAAAAAAAGTCAGTTTCATAATTTTTATTACTGACTGATTATACATAACACATTAATACTGATTCAGTTACATTTTAAATTAAAGTTTTTTTTCTTTAGACCAATATAATTGATTTTAGGCTTCAGTTATCTAGCCAAGAGAAGTGTGTGATTTTCTCCTTTTCTTGTCAATATTGCTGCTTGATTAATATTAATAACATAATAGACAGTCATTTCTCATTCTCAGTCTTTTATAACATCTCCCTATTACCAAAAACACTCCCTATTATTAATTTCACATGTACAGTATTAAGCCCCATGTTATCTAAAATCCACGTGTATCGCATAATTCCTCAAGCTCCCTTTTACTTTAAAGTGAGTCTGACAACTCTGATCTATAACCTCACCTCTTTTTCACATTTATGCAGACAGATGTAAGAGTATAATATGATCTATACAAGCAGCTTGAAAAGATCCATACATGAAATGCATGTGTGTTTTTACAGAAACGTCCCAGGTCTCGCTGAAGGCTTATCTTAAGCACTGACACTGAGCAGTACGCCACATGTGTGAGCGCTGCCTCCTTCCTCTTCTGTCTTTCTCACATAATCTAACTGCTACATTGTAGAGACACTGATTTGCGCTGTGAGGCCCCCATAACAAAAGGAAAGAGAGACAGAGAAGACCCTATGATGACCCTGCACGTAGAGGAAACAGGAAGTGAGACCTCTGACCCGCCGAGAGGCTCCTGTTGTGTTTTCCAATGAGGCCGCTGATGGAGCGCCGCGTTTCTCTGAGGTTCCTCTCTCGGCTCACGCTGGGAGATACGGACGAGTCATGAGAAACAGCACAGAGAGGCAAATCTCACAGAGAGCCCCGGGGAGGCTTGAGTTTCACTACAGCCTGAGAAACAACACGGCCGTAACCCTTCCACCTGTAAGCCTCTCTGCCTCGCACACAATCACATCTCAATGTATTCAGTCTACAGAGCTCATAAGGCAACAAGAATCATGTTTGTCAGGAACACTGACCCCCAGATGCGAGGTACGGCTCCTGGCGGGGCGACAGAGTGTAAACCTGGGTTACTTTCCCAAACCAAAACTACTCATGTAAAACCAAGCTTAAAAAAAGGAAATTAAATGAAAAACTAAAATGAAATAAAACTAACAACACTTAGTTAAACTGTAAAACAAAACTATACATAAAATAAAATAAAATAAAATAAAATAAGGTTTTCGTAGTCATTAAGCACTCATCACATAGCAGAATAATCAGAACTTTTGGGAATATGTGCATGCTTTTGTCACTTCTTGTCGAACCAAATTAAGCATGCTCTGCTAAATTTCCACTGCTTACTTAAAACAGTCATAGTTCTATTTTTATGTTTTTGAAAGAAGTCTCTTATGCTCACCAAATGTTCATTTATTTAATCCAAAATACAGTAAAATGGTAATATATATTGTGAAATATTATTACAATTTAAAATAACTGTTTTCTATTTTAATATATTTTAAAATTGTAATTTATTCCAGTAATGCAAAGCTGAATTTTCAGCATCATTACTCCAGTCTTCAGTGTCACATGATCCTTCAGAAATCATTCTAATATACTGATTTGCTGCATTTGAAACATTTCTGATCATTAAAATTTTGTAGAAACATTTGATCCATTTGATATGCGATATATTTTTTCAGGATTTTTTTTTAATTATAAAGTTCCAAATAACAGCACTTATTTGAAACAGAAATATTTTGTATCATTATAAATGTCTTTAGTGCCACTTTTGACCAATTTAATACATCCTTTCTGAATAAAGGTATTATTTCCTGAAATGGAAGTGTATATAAAAACTTAATTTAAATGCACTGAAAAGTTTGCTCATCTTATATTAAAAGGTCTTGCTTTTTTTTTTTTTTTTTAGAAGTAAATTACTCTGGAAGTGTTCTGGTAATTCCTCAACTAAAATTACTAAAACTGAAAATATATAAGACGATGAATAAATCTAAAAGTAAACTGAAACTTAAATTTTAAAAGAGTATTAAGCAATGAATTAATAAATATGCTACCATAAATAGTTTAATTTCGTGAATAGTTTGTTTGGGCAGTCCAAAAAACATCATCTGGCTCAGCCAATGGTGTCTGCACAGCTGTAGATGAGGTGATACAGGTGTTTGGGAACACTTCAGCCAATACATGCACTTTTGTTTATTTTGCATCCATATTATAGTAAGTACCGCATTTCTAGTCGGTCAGTGGCGTAGGAAGTGCCCTCTGTAACATTCCCATGTCACAGGAAGTCTTTCCAGCAGATCAGGATAAAAAATATGTCCTGTTAGTAAACAGGTTTGCCGGTGACCAAGTAAGGTGTAGCCCATTTCCTTCAGCACAGATGAGCTCTGCTTATAGGGTTGTTGTTGGCTGGCTGTGTGGTAATTGTAGCCAGTGGGGTGGCTGAAGTGGGTGGGGGTAGATTGGTGGCAGTAGGGGGCACAAAACTTCTGGCCCGCGGGATGAGGGGGCTTTGCTGAGAGCACTGCTGGGAGGAGGGTCTGGGGGCTTCAGCCTCATTAGCAGCTAACTAATTGGAAGGAAAAGACCTCTCACGTGCTCTGTCTGACCTCCTAGACAGCAGGGGAGAGAGGAACAGATAGATGAAAAAGAGAGGGGGATGGAGGAGAAGGAGGGAATGTGAGAACCTACTATAGAGGGAACGGCAGTGAAGAGATGTAAGAAAGTGCCCAGAGGTTGCCGTTTCATAGCTCAGGAGACTTCATGGGGTTTCATTTAACTATCAATTTTGTCTCAGATGTTTCTTTTAAAATTCCTTCGTGGAAATAAAAATAGACATCAATGAGACAATCAGAAACTGCTTTCAAACTACTCTTTTGAAAAGTAGTTTAACTTTAACTACACTACATGCTACTAATAAAAAGTGGGTAACTACCGTTAACTAAGCTTTTAGGGCAGCAAAAACTCTAAAATGAACCAAAGTGTCTCTCAAGTTAAATTTGACTGCTGCACTACAGAACTTTGGCCTCTCTATCGCCGTCTGTGGTTGAGATGTGAAATTGCATACTTCAAAAATGTTATGCACTGATTTTCTGGCTGAATGAATCTGATGGTTTTAGTTATACTGATGTTTCCCTGTGGTCAACATATTGGAACGGATCTGTTATTCTACTACAAGACCCACTAACAGGAAGAAGAAAGTCCTATAACACTATTTATTAAAAATAAAGGAGTTTTTTGCAGTGATGCCACAGAAGAACCATTTTAGGTTCCTCAAAGAATCTTTGAGGAATCTTCAGTACTTTTTGAGTCCTCAAAGAACAGTTCTTAAAAGAACCATTTTTTCTTAGTGTGAAGAACATCTTATAATCTAAAGAACCCTTTTCCACTATAAAAAACCTTTTGTGGAATGAAAATGTTCCATGTGAAAAGTTCTTCATGGAACCATCAATGCCTGTATTTTTAAGAGTGGAGGTATAAAATAAACACATAACATTAAAGAAATCAAGTAGCATATCTGCTGCCACAGACATTTTTTTCTCTATTTATGGATATAATGTGACCGCACAAAGATGAATGGTATAAACCTGAAATATTTCTGAGATTGATTGTTGATTTACAGATACTGACAATTCTGAGCACAGTATATGACATTGTTGAGATCTCTTCTAAACATTCTTCTGGAAAGATGAGATTACTAAAGTCTTTTTCATAGAAGGAAACATCTTAAAAGCTCTCCATTTATTCTCATTGTTTAGGAGAAACAATCAAAATATTATCATTTATGACTTTTCTTACTAATGAATAAAAATCAGAGAGGGAATAAGAAAACTAAAGAGGAGAACAAAACAATGGAAATGTAAAAAGTGGTGAAGTGTTTACAAGCAAAAAAGCATAAGAGAGAAAAAGCTGGAGGAAAGAGACCACGTGAGACACATTAAGGTTGTCAGAACAAGAAGACTGCATTAAAAGGACATATTTTGTAAAAGGAAAGATATCTATATGGGAGTTTTTGGTTTGAGGGCCACAGCAAATCAAGTTGTTGAGAACAGAGACATGCAGAGGACATCAGGAGCTATGCTGGGATCGGGGTCAAACGCGCCCCCCCCCCCCCCCCCCCCACTCCCACTCCCACTCCCACTCCCACTCCCACTCCGGATTTGTGGAGGTCTTTTTAGACTGCTTTAATGTCAGGTGTCACAGTTTATTTGAGAAACCCTCATAGTCACGCACCTTCAAACACCCATTAAGCTGCCCTTTGAAGTGTGTGTGTGTGTGTGTGTGTGTGTGTGTGTGTGTGTGTGTGTGTGTGTGTGTGTGTGTACACAGGTTTATATATCCTGGTGGGGACTTGTGTCAAGTTGGGGACCTAAATTGAGGTCCCCATGGGCACAAAAGCTTAGAAATCATACAGAATGAGTTTTTTAATAAAGTAAAAATGCAGAAAGTTTCCTGTGACAGAAAGGTTTAGGTGTAGGGTTGGTGTGGGGCGATAGAAAACACGGTTTGAACAGTACAAAACCATTACGTCTATGGAGAGTCCCTACAAGGATAGCTGACCAGACTGTGTGTGTGTGTGTGTGTGTGTGTGTGTGTGTATGTGTGTAAAGAATTTGCCTAAATATGTGTTTGTGTGTACTTAGACTCAAGCGACCATGGCAGGGTTCGTTTGATAACCTTCAAACTACCACCCACAGTTAAACCTCATATACTTCACATACCATCACAGAAGTTCAAGGACCAGTAAATTTCATATTATTAATAGTACAATACAGATAAATTTGGATTGTAGGTTGGCTGATTTTTAAAAGAAGTCTCTTATGCTGACCAAGGCTGCATTTAACTGATTAAACGTACAGGAAAATCAGTAATGTTGTGAAATATTATTACAATTTAAAAGAACTGTTTTCTATTTTAATATATTGTAAAATGTAATTTATTCCTGTGATGCAAATATGAATTTTCAGCAGTCATTATTCCAGTCTTCAGTGTCACATGATCCTTCAGAACTCAATCAAATTCATTCAAAATATTCTATGAGGAAAAGAAAGTTCAAAAGAACATTATTTATTTGTAAAAAGCATTTTCTGTAATATTAAAGATGTCTTAACTGTCACTTTTGATCAACTTTGATGCATCCTTGCTGAATATTAAAAAAAGGTTTTCAAATAAAAATAAAAAATATTTATATTAAAAAAATCCCCAAATTTGGCCCTAAATTTTTGAATATTATTTTGATATTACTAAAAAATAATAGTGTTGTGTTACCATACGCAAATTCACATTAAACCTACTGCATTGTACCGAGTGAATTTTTTTCTTTTTCACCTTTTCTCCTGGAGTAAATGGTTTTCATTCAGATAGACGACTATTTAATTCTTGGAGTGCAAAGACATCCATCAGCAACTGTTTCCTTTTTTAACTCATGTCTGATGTGAAGAGGCCTTTGGAGCTTGGTACTTTTTGGTACTTTTTATTGGAGTAGATGAGGTGTGGAGTACAAAGCTCCTGGTGGAGTCAGCGGCAGCAGGACGCGAGGCTGCGTGCTGGAATGTGGAGCTCTGGTTTGTTTTGCTGTCTGCTCTCCTGCTTTACCTGCGGCCCTCCCTCTCTCTCCATCTCTGCCGCTGGATCTAATTAGAGCGAAGGAGGGCTGCGGGACTGGAGTGTGTCACATACAACTCAACATGGTCAGGAAGGAGAGCGGGAAAGAAAGTGGGATTAACATGGGAGAAAAAGCATAAGAAATGTAGGGTGGAGTTTAAAGAGAGAGAGAGAAGAAGAAAGTGAGGGCATAAACCTGGGGAAAAGAAATGCAGAGAAAAGTTCCAGTCAGGAAATGAGAGAAAAAGTGAGTGTGCGTGAAAGATCTAGCCTAGAGTTCCTTCCCATAATACGTGAACAAAGAAAAACAGAGCATCTAATTTTTCACAGAACATTCCACAAATCTAGGACAACATGAGAAGTGACATGTAATGTATGCTCACCTCTCTGCCCTACACATGGTAGACACATCGCAACGCTGGAGGGAACTTCTATAAGCAAAGACCAATCAGATAATTGCAGTGTTTCACCACTATCCCCTGAGCTCCGCTGGGAACAGGCTTTTTTGAACAGTAACTCAATACCCTGGAAAGTCCAGATGGTCCTGATGACGGCACTAGCGGAAAGACATATTTTCCTAAATATGAAAATCTAATTTAGCAATATGCGTAAATTAAACTATATATGTGAGGTCGATTTTCTAGACCTCTGTCCTTGGTACTCCAACAATATAGGTTCCAGTTAATGTAATGTCCAGTAATGTCATCAAAAAGCACATTATTTTAGTCAGATTAGGTCTTGATATCAGATAAACAAACAAACAAACAACAAACATTGATATGTTTGACCTTACACCATGTCCTATCCAGGCACAATGTGCATTTTGTCAGCTGCTTCCTATTTATGGAAGCCCAGATTTTTTTTTTCTCAGAATTGCGTGATATAAACTCACAGTTGTAAGTTATAAAGTCAGAATTGCAAGATGTAAGATGTGCGAGACGTAAGGCGTGCGAGACGTAAACTCAGAATTTACAAGAAAAAAAAAGTCAGAATTGTGAGATTAAAAAGTCACAGTTAACTTTTGTTGTTTTGGCTAGTATAAATAATATATTAACATATAATTTTAAACAAATGCTTTTTTCTGTTCATTAAAGAATCAGGAATGTATCACGGTTTCCACAAAAATATTAAGCAGCACAACTGTTTTTAACATTGATAACTGACGATTACTATCAAAAATATTTCATATATATACTTATGAAAACAACATATTTTTATATCACATACTATTTTTTTCAAAGTAAAATATGTATGTGTTTGTTGCAAATGATCATATTTGGGGGTCCTTGGGATTAAAAAAAATGTGAACCCCGATCAAATATCTAGTATGAAGCTTCAGCACAGGCTAATGTACAAACTCACATACATTTAGGCCTGAGAGATCCGTCTCTGACTGAGTCATGTTTAGGCATGCAGATAAGAACACATAGACTCTTTGAGCACTTGCCCAGTCGGAATAGCTTGAGTATCAAGTCATTTTTTTCATTTATAGAGACGAGCTTACTCTAAACTTGGCCCCGCACAGCCATTACATCAGCCGCATTAGGCGTGAGAAATCGGGGTCTGCAGAGCTGAGGGAGGGTAAAGTTTTGTCTTTTGGTGTTCAGTGCGCTCCCCGGTGTCTCTCTTTCAGAAGAGGCCCAAATCTGAGCCAACAAGCCATCTCTAGCGCCGCTACACTAACGCTCTTTGGGACACAGGCTTGTCACGCTATATACCCCGGGAACAGAAATATTTCAAACACTGTTAAGAGCTTCCAAAAACCTTATTGCTCCATAAAATCAAATGGGTCCACACCCAAAATGTTTTATAGAACTACAACTGCTGGAGAACACTTAGAAAATGTAGCACATACTAAAAGTAACAAGCCTCTCAGGCTAGAAGATGAGATATTGGCTTTCTGAAATGCTAGGAAAAGTCTGATATGAGTGTTCTGTCTGTCCGCTCTGGGATATAACTCAAACCCCCGGCTATTGGAAACAAATGAGAACACACATTAGAATGGTGCCAGATAACACCAGATGTAAACTATTATCACAGGGTTAAGTTAAACTGAACATTTGATTAAAACATGTTCGAGTTTCTGCTGGTGAAGTAAGGGAAACACTAGCAGTCGCACTAAAGCCTCGTTCGCATTGACATAATTGAGGGAGGTCAAGAGACAGATGTGTCATTGAGAGTTAGTAAATAGTATGTCACTCTGTTTTCACAAGGAATCAGTTTTCATGTTAAATTAATGTTTTGTAGGGGAAAGATTAGAATATAAATAGCAGCAGCATGAACCAAAAACCATTGGTAGAAGCTGCTCAACTTTCTCAGCTTTGTAGAGTCACTGGAGCTCCATCTCTATCAGCTGGAACTCTAACTGAACATGAATTACTAAATAATGAATCATTTATGAATGATTTAAACAGTCTCTGTCATGGTGAAAGGGGCTTAATTAGGTAAGTTTTTGATTTCTGTGAAATCGGCTGGTGTTACTAGAGTTGCTTATGCCGTTGGAAACTGTTGCGTCTTGTCCCGTTCTATCTCATTAAGGACATTGTGCACTGATTTGACTGCAGCACTATTCTCATGTTTGTCAGAGAATGCCATAGTAAAGACATCTCATACGTGTACACAGTTTAATCAACAACCCACACAAACACCTTGTCCTACATGACTGTACTTGTGAAGTCCTCACTCTTCAAAAAAAGCCTCACTAATATAGTGAAACCTGTTGAACAGATACTAGTGAGTTCGACCAAAAGCTTTTAATTGATCAGCCAAATCATGTTTATATATCACTAATCCAAAGAAAAACAATGGAAGTCTCTGACATAATATAGCAAAACAAACATGTGTCTACGCTTTTGTTTATGTGTTTATAGGGGCCGCAGATGTGGTGCACAGATGCCATTGAGATCTTTTGAAATGCACTTGCCATTTGCCTACCAGACATGAGCAGCACTGACAGCATACAGTCACCAGATCTATATCATCTGTGTGTGTTTGTGTGTGTATAAACACTACATACATCAGCATGAGGTTCACAACCATGCTGATATTCAGATCTACAGCACAATTTTAAGCGTAACATTGTTTAATTATGTTTCTGCCTGTCTTTCTAATACACATGCCAGAATACAATAGAGGTCTAGGGTATGTCTTCATTTTGATTGTGTGTGAATTATTGTCATGTACATAAATTATATGATGGTGTGTCTTGAAACAACAGCTGGACACTTCACAGGAGCTGCGCAGGAGGAAGAAACAGATGGGAAGAAGGTCACAGTGAGTCTTTCACAGAGAGAAGAGAAGAGAAGAGAAGAGAAGAGAAGA